>JACEIK010005970.1:11315-22754 GCA_018107945.1 Datura stramonium
GAGATCCAACACATTTCCGTCCTCCTGGTTGGGTGGATCCCTTATGAGTGGAGTCGGAGATGCGACCATGTCTTTCGGATTAATACCACATATTGACCTAGCCCTAGTTGATCACCGCTCCAGCTGTTCCTAGGATATTTGATACTCCTCAATCGATCAACTCAACTCTTCTGAGGATGATGGCTCATTTCTTAGTTTGCGAGTCGAGGCTTGCCCTTTTCCTGCCTTGTTTTCTTGGTCGGACCCTTATTGGGAGTTCCTTTCAGTGCCATTGTACCTGTGGAATAACCGTTAGTATTCAAGATTAGAGTATGAGAAAACATTAAATCCTTGGCTACCTACAGACAAGATGAGAGACCTAACGACTCGTTGCCACTGGCGATGATTCGTGAAGTCCTCGTGTTCTTTAGGTTCAAATTTGTCAGTTATTTCAAGTAAACTTAATGAATTGACCTAATTAGTCGCTTGTGGAAATGAGTTGTTTAGTTAGTCATGGTCTATAGCTTCAGAATATTACAAAATTTGGTCCCACTCAGGAGGAGTCACATCACGAGTTGTGAGGTGATACCATGACTCATTACATGACTCGTTCTCAAGAGTTATGAGTTTCACTTTATATGTATCAGTGATGACGAGTCATGTAAGGACTGGTTAGGCAATCCCACGAATCGTTACATGAGGCGTCATCACTATACAACCTGTTACGCCTCAGTTCGACATCACAAGTATGTGGGATTACTTAGACTTTACCCATGTCAAACTTTTGTATCTAATTCTGGTGAGAGTTGGGTGGGTAAAACAATCAAAGCTTCGTTGCCAAACAAATTACAGATTATAATGCCCGCCGACTTAATGGGTGTAAGAAACCCAAGCCAACCAAAGCATAATAGTAATTTCAACCTCAATCATTTAAAAATTCTACCACAAACTCATCAATACAACCTATTAAGTTCAATACTTTTAGGGTTCATCATTTTTAGATAATTAAATTCATGGAAACATAGGGTTTTAATGCTTGGGACCAAATTCAGATATTGATAGATGTTTTTGAGCATGGGTGGGTAGCAATACCATCATCACTATTAGAAACAATTCAAAACTTACTTTGATGAAGACATAAGGTGCGAAATTTAGTGACTGGTGACTCAGTGTGATCGTGATACTTGTGACTCAGTGTCGTGTCCGTATGGGTGTGAAGAATCCGAGAGTTTGCGAGACGATGAGGGGAGAGAGAACCTTTTGTAGAGAATTAGGTGTTTAAAAAAATGTGGGCAACTTAGGAAAAAACTCATGGGTTTATATGATTAACAAGTCAATTTACCCAATTGCATGTGAGCAGGGTCAGATGATTGAAATTTATACATATGCACCACGACTCACATAACGAGTCGTTTCTTGGGTCATGACTCGTTATGTTATCCTTTACATTATTCAATAGAGAAAACTTACCTGGGACCTAACGACTCACGCAACGACTAATGCTCTTACCCAACCAATCGTGTCTTGATTCGTTGGCCCTGTACTCTTCATAGACATTCAGTATCAGGACGAGTTACTTGATGACTCATTGAGTGACCTCATGATTCGTTGAGGCACTTATCACTGACTTTCAGATTTTTCTATTTTCTACTTCAGTGGCCACAACTAGTCGTGACGAGTCATTCAGTCAGGTAACGACTCGTCCTGTGCTTTTTAGTGCCAGATTTTAAGGCTCAGAATTTTGGTTCTAGCTCCAGATTTCTCATCCTAATCACCTTCATATATCAACACACATAAACATTATACTGATATTACAATTAGAACTTGAGTTTCCTCCCAAGAAGCGCCTAATTTGACGTTGCAGCACGACGTGGGTATATTGATTACTCATATTTCACCAAGATACCTCTATAGGTTTCCTCCCATGAAGCGCATGATTTAACGTTGCGGCACGACGCCAGTCCCCGGGTTACTAGACATTACCTAGAGCCCAAAGGTCCAATAGTTTAATTTCTTCACTCTTCCCCAGATATGCTTTCACCCATCAGCCATTCACATTGAACCGTTTGATTTCATGATTTTCCAATTCAATGGCCCCATAGGAGAATACTTTGACCACTCGAAATGGTCCCAACCATTTATCCTTCAACTTTCCAGGAAACAAGAAAATCCTAGAATTAAATACCAACATCATATCTCCAGGGCTGAACTCTCTTTGCTCAATCTTTCGGTCATGCTATATCTTCATCCTTATTTCGTAAATTTCTAAACCTTCATAGGATCTCAAATGAAACTTATCTATCTTATTCAACTGATCAAGCCTCAAGTTCACAGCATCGGTCCAATTCAGATTCAGCTTCTTGAGCAGCAACATAGCTTTGTGCTCAAGTTCGACTGGAAGATGACATGCTTTCCCATACACAAGTTGATAAGGAGACATACCTACAGGGGTATTTAATGCGGTATGATAAGCCCATAACACATCATCCATCTTCCTAGAACAATTCGTCTGGTTAGCATTTATAGTCTTTGCTAACAGGGTCTTTATCTTCCGGTTGGAGACTTCAACTTGCCCACTATATTGTGGATGATAAGGTGTTGCCACCCTGTATTTCACCCCATATTTCTCAAGCAAAGTCCGAAACAACCGATTGCAGAAGTGTGAACCCCCATCACTAATGATGGCTCTAGGAGTCCCAAATCAGGCGAAAATATTCAGCTTCAAGAGCGTTGTGACACTCTTACCCTTACTGTTTGGAAGAGAAATTTCCTCCACCAACTTAAAAACATAGTCCACAGCTACAAGTATGCACTTCATCCCATTTGAGCTACCAAATGGGCCCATGAAGTCAATGCCCCAAACGTCAAACAACTCAATGATATGGATGGGAGTAAGAGGGAGCTCGTGCCTCCTTGATATGTCTCCTTGCCTTTGGCATGCATCACATGCCTTTGAAAAATTATGTGCATCTTGGTGAATGGTTGGCCAATAGTACCTACATTGCAGAATTTTGTAGGTTGTGCGAATCAGGATGTGATGACCCCCAATAGGGGATGAGTGACAAGCCTCCGATATGCTCAATATTTCAGCCTCGGGCACATATCTACGAATTACCCCATTAGAATGTATATGGAATAAGGCTCATCCTAGAAAAAATTCCGCACATCAGACATGAATTTCTTTCGCTGGTGAAAAGATAAAATCTTCAAGTACCACATCACTCAATAGATAATTAGCGATGTCCGCAAACCATGGGATGATATCTTGGGAAGTAGCCAAAACCTGCTCGTCAGGGAATGTGTCATCAATATGAAGCTCATCTCTATGTGATGTATCTGCCTCTAATCTCGACAAGTGATCCGCCACTTAATTTTTGATCCCCTTAATTCCTTAACCTCAAACTTGAACTCTTGCAGTAACCGAACCCATCTAATCAACTGTTGTTTGGCATCCTTCTTTTCCATCAAATAACCCAAAGTTGTGTGGTCTATATGAACTATCACCTTAGTTCCAAGCAAGTATGCCCCAAACTTCTCAAATGCAAATACCACATCCGACAACTCTTGTTCCGTCATAGTGTAATTCTTCTGAGCTGCATTAAGCACCTTGCTAGCAGAATAAATTGGATGAAAAATCTTTTCACGCCTTTGTCCCAAAACAACTCCAAGGGACACTCCGCTAGCATCGCACATAACCTCAAATAGTAAGGACCAATCAGGTGCCACTATGATCGGGGCAGTAGTCAATCTCTCCTTCAAGCATTCAAAAGCCTTCAAACATGCATCATCAAACACAAACTCCACCTCTTCCTCAAGTAGCTTGCACAAAGGATGTGCAATTTTTGAGAAGTCTTTGATAAATCTCCGATAAAATCTTGTGTGGCCCAAAAAGCTTCGAACACCCTTCATAGAAATTGGAGGTGGTAGGCTAGCAACTACATCAATCTTTTCTCTGTCCACTTCAATGCCCTTTTCTTAAATTTTGTGGCCTAGCACTATATCCTCTTTGACCATGAGATGACTTTTTCCAACTAAGCACCAAGTTGGTCTCTTTGCACCGCTGTAGCACCTTGCTCAAGTGAGCCAAACAATCATCAAATGAGTCACTCAGCACCGAAAAATCATCCATAAAGAATTCAATGGTGTCCTCTACCATGTCAGAGAATATGGACATCATGCAGAGCTGAAAAGTGGTGGGCGCATTACATAACCTGAACGACATCCTCTTGAAAGCAAATGTCCCATAGGGGCAGGTGAAAGTGGTTTTATCTTGGTATTCGGGGGCTATAGAGATCTGATTGTACCCCGAATAAACATCAAGAAAGTAGTACCACTCTCTGCCCGAAAGTAGGTCTAGCATCTGATCCATGAATGGCATCAGAAAATAATCTTTTTGCGTCCAACGGTTTACCTTCTGATAGTCCATGCATACTCTCCAACCTATGACTGGTCTCAATGGAAAGAGCTCATTATTAGTATTCGGGACCATAGTGATTCCTCCCTTCTTTGGTACACACTGAACTGCGCTCACCCATTTTTTGACCGCAATAGGGTAAACCACCCCTGCATCCAACCACTTAATAATTTCCTTCTTAAGCACCTCTTGCATAGGCAGATTTAACCTATGCTGATGCTCAATGCTCGAAATACAATCTAGCTCGAGCTGGATTTTATGTGTGCAAATACCGGATGGGATTCGAATAGTATCTAATATGGCCCACCCAATGGCATTTTTATACCTCTTCAAAACGGAGACAAAAGCCTCCACTTGCCATTTCACCAAACTAGTTGCAACTATGACCGGTAATGTGTTTTTGGTCCCCCGAGATACATATTGTAAGTGAGATGGGAGTGTCTTAAGCTCAAATACTGGTGGCTCCTCAATAGATGGTTTGGCTGGTGGGGTCACACGAATTTTTAGATCAAGATCAATCTTCTTCGGAGCATAAGTGTACCACCCCATACCAACAAGTGCATTAATGATCTCATCACCCCCATTGATCTCTTCAGCATCAACATTCATCAACACTATTGCTAAGTCCTCAATACTCACTCTCTCATCAGTAGGAATGATTGGAAACTCATCCTCCACAACATCAATCACTGTGATCACCCATATGTCATTTGGTTGTTTCATAGACTGGCACATATTAAATGTCACCTCTTCATTGTTCAACCAAAATTTCAATTGTCCAGTCTCCATATCTAGAAGAGCATGCTCGGTGGTGAGGAATGGTCGCTCCAGGATGATGGGGACCTCAAAATCAACCTCACAGTCCAGGATAACAAAGTCGGCTAAAAATATAAAGGACTCCACCTTCACCAGCACATCATAAAGAATCCCCACCGGATTTTTCATCATTTGATTTGCCATCAATAGCCGCGTTGTAGTCGATTTGGGCGCTCCCAAGCCCAACTGTCTAAACACTACCAACGACATCAAATTTATACTAGCACCCAAATCACATAACACCTTAGAAAATTTAAAGGCTTCAATAATGCACGGTATGGTGAAAGCTCTAGGGTCTTCCTTCTTTTGCACAAGAGACCAAGATGCTATTGCACTACAGTTGTGTAGATTATCAGCAGGTTCAAAGCTCAAAGTCCTCTTTCTAGTGACAAGGACCTTCATAAATTTAGCATAGATAGGCATCTTCTCAAGTGCCTCGACTAATGGGATGTTTACAGATAATTGTTTCAGCATTATAATAAATTTTTTATACTTCCCATCTTCGGCCTTCTTCTTCAACCTCTGCGGGAAAGAGGGAGAAGGTCTACGAGTGGGCGTTATCTTTTGAATTACCTCCTTCTCTTCCCCTTTTTCAGACCCATACTCCTCTGCATCACTAGGTGTTGTCTTCTCCACTACATCATCAATCAAAGCCTTTTCCTCATAGTCTGCCACCCTATCATTATTAATCACTCAGGGCTCGACTATCTCATCAGTCACAATAGGCATAGGAGGATCAACTTGCACCTTCATACTCCCAGTAGTGACATACATGTAATGACTGACATTTTTTGAATTCTTAACTGTATTATTAGGAAGCGTTCCCTTTTGCCTCTAGTTCATAGCAACAGACATCTGACCGAGTTGCTGCTCAATCTGCTTAATGGAAACGACATGTGATTCCACTTTTTGGTTCATACCAGAATATTAGTGTGGAGTTCCTTAAAATGGCCATCTGTCGCCTCCATATGCTTGAGTTCTTTTGACAACATATCTTCAACTCTTGAACCACTAGACTGTGGTTCATGGTTTTTTGGAGGAACATAAAGACCGCTTCTATCATTTTTGTACTACTAATGCTTTTTCCATTCATCATTGTCTCTGCCTCTACTCTTGTCCCTGTATTGGCCCCGATTGTAGTTGTTGCCTCTATAATAGTTCCTACCTTGGATCCTCTGATCTTGATGCCAAGAGTCATTGTTAGACCCTTGTGTGTTGGTCCAGAAACCCGCCCCTTGATCATTCAAATAATTGGGTTCCTCCTCATACTCTGACTCGCCTGTATCATTTCTCGGGGACTTGCCTTGGGAAGCAACTGCATTCACCTTTTCTATCCCGGCTCCCATAATATGTTTAGCAAGAAGGCGAATTGTGGTTTTGATCTTAGCAATATCATGATCTCTCTCTCCATCCTTTCTTCTTTGCTCCACAGACATACCTACCACATAAGTACAAACTGGAACTTCTGACTCTCTTGTGTGCCATGCGTGGTTGGTTTTGGTGATCCTATCAAGGACCTCAACAACCTCAACATATGTATGACTTATGAATGTTTTTCCAGAGACAGTATCTGCCACCGCCTTGGTATTAGCATTTAGAGACCTATAAAATATTTCCAAGAGTGTATCATCTGGGATCCTGTGGTTGGGCACCTTTTACAGCTTCTTGTTAAACTGCAACCACGTCTCATAAAGTGCTTCAGAATTCAACTTCCTTAAGCTAAAATTTCATCTTTTAGCTGCAATACTCTGTAAGGTGGGAAGAATCTCTCAAGAAAAGCTCTTTTAAGCTCCCTCCAAGTAGTGATAGAAACATTTGGTGGTTCAGCCAACCACAGCGTTGCCTCACTCCCTAGGAAAAAGGGAAATAACCTCAGCCTTATCGCATCCTAATTCACCCCCGATTGTTTGTATTCTTTTCAAATACCCACAAAAAGTGAGTATGTGCATCATCAGTAGCATGACCCGCAAATATCCCCTTTATGTTGAGCAATTGGATCATCACACTCGTAATATCAAACTTTTCCCCAGTAGGCAAGGGGGAGGGACAATAGCTCTAGTGGCACCGGCCTCAGCAATATAAACATCATTGTCATCATCAAAGTATTGGTGCCTCTACAAGTCTGGACATCTATTCCTTCGAGCTCGCTCAGCTTCACCAGCTTGGCATTGCTCCTCCGCAAGCCTCGCTATCTCTCTTTCTCTTGCTCAAGCTTGTTCCTCAGCCAACATTCTGGGTGTGGCTTCTTCTACTGTTTCTTGCCTATGTGCTTGGCCATGTTCCTTAAATTCTATAGTGTTCACTTAAGTTCGTGATCAATTGGAACCAGGGACTAACATCGGCTCCTAGTACTGGGCATACACGAACCTGAGACCTATAAATAAGAAAAAATAACAAAGAAAAAAATAAAAAATAAATAAGGACCAACAACAAAGCAAACACAATTAACAAAAGCCTAAGCCGTATTCCCTGGCAATGGCGCAAAAATTTGATTTTTCCCAAATTACACCTCGTAATGAGATATAAAGCGATCGATGTTTAAATATAGAATCAAACCAAGGTTGGGGTCGAATCCCACGAGGAATATGGCGAGGACCTTAGTTAATGCGCTTAGCTACTACTATTAGCTTACTTATTTCCGGGNGGGGGAATTGTAGCAAGAAATAATGGGAAATAGTAGAGAGTAATGAGTAGATCCTTGATTTAAAATTGATTAAGAGTTGACAAGGATTGTGTTCTCCATGACTTCATAACCCCAAGATGTTTTATACTAGTGATCTATTCTGGTGTCTAACATGCAATATCGATTAGTTAACTTCACTTAAATGGTTGGTGCCCTACTTAGATGATTATCACCATGCAACTTGATCCATATGCGGATGTATACTTCATTTTCCCTTACCCTTGATATCGGATTAGCTATTCCCAGACACGGTCAAGCTATTAGATGAGGGTTGATAGCCTCATTGTTAATTTCTTTTTCCATTTATTACCCCCTTGATCCAGTGAGTATGAAGAAGGGAAATTCTAACGTTTGCAACCATTATGAAACAATTAAAACAAAGGGAAAAACAATACATGCATAAACCCCGTTCAAGATTCACTAAGTATTTTTACCTACATGTGTTAATTCATCATTGTTCACACAATCTTAGTTATGAGTTAGCTACTCATGATTGAAAGATTACAATTAGTAATTAGAGAAGAAATCATAATTGCAACTTACAATACTTCGTAGAAGAAACCACGTGTATTGAATAAATCAACAAGAATCTAAGTTTGATATTCCAAAGTTTTTTGAATCCCCAAATTTAAGAACAAAATTATGAAACTTGTTTCTTGAACCTTAATTTTAATGAACAACAATGAAAAATATGGTCAAAAGTCGTAATAATGCATAAACTTTAAAAATAAACCTATATAAAGTATTTATAGACTTATACAAATCCTTTCCTAATTTAAAAAGGAATGCAGATCGAGAGTGAAAACGACTCGTTTAGGTATCCTAATGAGCCGTGGAAAGCCGTGACGGCTCATGCTTAGCATACAACTCCTTCTGGATGATGGATCACCTTACAACTGATTAAGTGACTGGACAAGTCGTGAGGTCCCTCATTGCTTCTAAGCCCTGAAACTTCCAGTGTTCTAGATGACTGCTCCTGCCTGTTCATGATGAGTCTTTGAGTCTCCTGACAACTTGTTGCTCCTTCCATCCTTTCACTTATCCCATGATGCTTAACATCTGAACTTTTCCTGACGAGTGCTCTTAGTGAATCGTAAAGTCATACGATGACTCGTTAATCTTTCCATTATGACTCCCAGGTCTTTGAATCAATTTCAACTCCCAGTCCTCATTGCCTTCCTAATGACTTGTTGCCAGACAGGACGAGTCGTGTTGTTGACTTATGGTCATCACTGTTTCTAGCCTGGCTGTTGTGTCTTCAAACACTTCTTCTCTTAATGGCTCGAGGAATGAATTGTCTAGTGACACGACAACTCGTTACCTTGCTGATAGTCCACACTTAGCCCATTTTAGCCTCATTATGCCCGTTTCACTGTCTGAACCTATTTTCCTGCAACACTCAACAAAAACATATTATATCTATATAAACATACCCAGTATTAGCATATTTTCTTAATTTTAAGTATCGAAAGTGTTGTAATCTCATGGCATATCAGTAATTTTTATTTTTTTCTTAAGTGTTGAAAAGCTTGGTCTTAGTCTGTTCATTTCAGGTAATAGATTTGTCCTTGCAGCACTGGAAAGGTATAGAGAATTGGTGGAACCATTGTTGGAGCCTAAATGATAATTGCACTTGATCTGGAGAGAGGCTCTAGAGCGAAAGTTGCAGCGGTTATAGGAGAAAATTCTTGAATGACAACAACATCCACCAGTTGGGCAAAAAGAGTTGTTGCTAGAGCCAATGGCAGCCCAACCAATTCTTGAAGTGGCAATTCCACTAGCGATAAATGTGACCTCCAGCATCCACAAACCAGAGCCTGGAGGCAACTTTGAGATGAAGCAGAACAAGGTGCAGCTTTTGCACTCTAGTGGTCAATTCATAGGAATGACACCTGAAGACCCACAACAACACCTACAGAACTTCTTAGAGATCAGTGACACTTTCATCCCCACTGGAGTGTCAACTGACTATGTCAGACTCACCCTCTACCAATTTTCACTATTTGGAGAGGTGAGGAGGTGGCTGAAAGAAGAGCCACCAAATTCCATATCATCATGGGACGACCTAGTAAGGAAGTTCCTCATCATATTCTTTCCTTCAGGCAAGACTGCCAAGCTCAGAAGCGAGATCTTAAGTATCAAGAAGCAGCCTGAAGAGAAGTTATACTTAGCCTGGGAGAGGTTCAAGTCATTGTTGAGATATTGCCCTCATCACCAGTAGTCTAATGAGGTGTTAGCCTATACATTTGTGGAAAGTCTAGACCTACATATTAAAACTTTTCTAGACTTTTCATCGGGTGGGCAGGCACTTGAGAAGACATATGATGTGCTGTACACTCTACCTAATAGAATTGCTCAAGGGAATATGAAGTGGAACAATAATTCATCCAGAGGGGAAGGTAAAAGAGCAGTAGGGCTGATTGAGGTAGATAGCGTCAACGCTTTGGCAGCACAGTTAGCTTCATTGCAGCACCAGATGATGACTCGATTCAGCAAACTGAGTATGACCTAGCCACAAGGACAGGTTAATGCAATTCAACCAGCTCCTAGTTGGTGCGAGATATATGGAAACAATGGCACAGTGCAGTCTCTTGCAGAGCAAATCCAGTCACTGAATTTTGTAGGTAATGTGCACAGAAACAATTAGACTTATGGGAACACCTACAACAAGAACTGGTAAAGTCACATGAATTTTTTGTGGAGCAAAACTCAAAATCAAAGATACCACCATCCTTAGAAACAACAGTACCAGCAGCAGAACATGAAAAATAGTGGCCAATACAATAATAGCCACATTGAGGAGATGTTGTAGAAAATCATGGCCACCCAGACCCAGATGGCAGAAAATCAGGCAAGGATGGCTTCAAACTTAAAGAATCAGTAGATGGACACTAGAAACTTAGAGAAGCATATGGGTCAGCTAGCAGCTGCTTAGCATAATAGACCTCAAGGAGGTTTAGAAAGTGATACAGATACAAGTGGCAAGCTGTTAGCTGACGCACCATAGAATGAGAAGAGAAATGAGGTGCAACCAGAGCTAGTCTGACCGAGTCCATCAACTTATAGAGGAGATCACCAGAGTGCTAAAACACATAATGCACAATCATCGTTGCAACCTATATAGAGACCACCACCACCATTCCCACAAAGGTTTAAGAAGAACAAGGAGGAAGCATGTTTACTTCACATAAATTTGTCTCTTATTGATGTGTTGCAGGGAATCCCTAAGTATGCCAAGTACTTAATGGATGTGATGGCTAACAAAGTGTTTCTTGTGGATGTTCAGACTGTGGCACTCATTGAGGAGTGCAGTTACAAGGTAATGAGCAAAATGCCCAAAAACCTCAAAGACCCAGGGAGTTTCACCCTTCCCGTACAAATAGGTAAAGCTGAAATAATGAGGGCCTTGTGTGACTTAGGGGTGAAACTAAATTTATGCACCTATCTCTATTCAACACATCGAGTTTAGGGAAACCAAGGCCGACAAGAGTTATGCCGTAGCTGGCGGACAAGTCAACAGTGGCTCCAGAGGAAATTATTGAGGACG
>JACEIK010005970.1:55493-70082 GCA_018107945.1 Datura stramonium
TACATTTTTCCTGCAAAACAATGCTAATCATGTTGGTTAGTATAAATTCACACTTTCCTACAATTTACATGAGAATGTACAAACATTGTTAGGAAATTAATACAAAACGACGCATTTGAGTATCACTTGGGCATATAAATATGCCCAAGATCAATGACATACTGATACTTTAGCCAGAGTCTGATGGGAGACATCATGTGAAGCAGTTGATGGAAGAAAAAAGGGACAGGGCGGAGGCTATTCCCCCTAAAAAAAGAAGAAGAGAAGATGGTTTCAGAAAGGGAATACTTGTTTGAGGATATCTTGAAAAGGACAGTTCACGCTGTGTCGATATGTAAAATTAGGCACTGCTTGGGAGGAAACCCAATGGTACCCCAGGTATAATTTTCTGTTTCTTTTGTTTTTGAATTTGGTTATTTTCACTTCTTGTTTATGTTTTAGTTTTTGTTTTTGTGACTTAACTACAGATTGAGAGAAAGTCTCAGTACCTTGAGAAATAGAAGCTAAGGAGAATGGAAAGTTGCAAGTGTGGGATCGGTGACCAATATGTTTAACTGAGACAATACATGTTGCTAGCTAGGCCTAGAGACCTCAGGAAGTATCTCTCACCTTTGTTTTGATTCTAAATTATGCTTTGAGGACATAACATGTTTTAAATATGGGATGAGGGAAATTTCAAATTTTGTGGTAAGTGATTTCGGGTTAATGTAGTGCTGGGCATAATACTTTTTGATGAAAAAGTTTGAATTGAGCATATTTAACCCATCCTTTGATTTTTCTTTTCGGTTCTTTTCCAAAAGGGGGAATTTTGAACTGAGAAAAATAAAATTTTTATTTGTCAATAAATAGGTATTTTAGTCAGAGTTAGGACTTTTCTCGATGATGGATGGATGACACAGTATTGAGTGAAAATTAGTCAGTAGGTTTTGTTTTTGAACCATTAACTAATTGATAGCTTGATGTTCTTTATGAGTGTTATACATGATTGTAAGATGCAAGTCCTGTTAATTGAGGAGCATGTTTAGAAATTGTATAACTTTGTTTGAGACACCTGGGCTCTCGAATATGACTTTTTATGCTTTAAAACTTAATTTTGAATTCTTGTGATTAGCTGTGTTAAAAGTCTACTGAATCTGTCTTGAATTGAGCATGTGCACTAAGTATAAGGTTTTCTTGAAAATTTCATTCTATTGTATAGTGTTTAGAAATTTCCCGGTGTGTATAAAAAATGAAATGAGGGATGTTAATTGTAGGAGATGATCTAGGCATTTCTTTGAATGAGCCTAATTTTCATCCTTTGCTTTACCTGCCTTAATTCATAATCCTAGTTAACCTCGTTGAGCCTTTAGCCTATTCTTTGATCAACCATATTAAAAGCTAAATTCTCTTATTTTAATAGCTTTAAATTTGATCCAAAACTCCTAAGCACTTAAATGAAAAATGCATAAGAGAAAAAGGAGTAAGAACATTGAAAATAATGGAGATAGTTGGGTGTGGAAGTTGAAGAGAAGATTAGAGGTGTAATGTTAAAAATTCATAAGTGTTGGTAGGGAGGAGAAAAGAACAAATGAATGAAAGAAGTGTCTAGTGCTTGAGTACTCCTTACTAATAACATAAGTGTTCTTAAAGAAATGGGGTAAACAAAGAGGAAATTGAGAATTGAAAAGAACAAGAGGTGAAGAAAAATAAGAAAAGAAGAGGATGTGCTTAATGAGTAAAGATGATGTATTAAATGCGCTTAGGGAAAATAGTCACTATTACTGGCAAGAATAGTATCTACCCGTCTCTTATCTTACATTACAACCGGATAAGTCCTACTTGATTTTGCTTTCAGACGTTCTTAAATTAGTGAAGTAAAACACTAAGGGAAAGCTTATGGGTCATTACATGTTGCATGTTAATTCTTTGTGAGGGTGAGCTTAATTAATATTTATATACCCATACTTGCATAAGTTGGAAAATTAAGAGTGAAAATAGGTATTTCCACTGTTGTGAGGGCACATGTTTGAGGAAGGATGAAATTCATATCGGACTTCTTGATTGGTTAATTTGCATGAGTTTGAGGAGTTTTAGAGTCAATTCTTGAGGACAGGAGGTATTAACTTAGTTATATGTGATTTTAGTTTGTTATAAATATCGCATGCTCTATTTTAAATTTTCTATCTAAATCAATCGTTGTAGTTTTAGCTTGAATCGTCTTGTTTCAATATAGTTATTTGTGAGTCCTTCGGTTGGATGGGATGTAATTGAGTTGTTTGAGGAAGAACAAGGCTTTATGTGTGGGGTAGTGATGTTGGGCATATTTATGTGTCTATGTGCTATTTAATAACATAGTTTTAATCATTTTTGTCAATTTAATTAATTGTATTCTCATGTGATTTTGTATATTTATGTGCATAAACTAAAAAATGTGATTAAATCTTGGTTGTAGGTGCAAAATGCAAAGGAAGAGCTTAATATGATGGTGGACGAGTGAGGAGAAACTTGGAATGAAAAGCAAAGAAGTTGCAAGATGTTGCACAATTGGAGCACTTGTCGCGCCCTACAGCGTGCCACGTCAGCAGGACTAGGCGTTAGGTAACGTGACACAACAAGGAATCTGTGCACCAGGGAGTGTTCCACGCCTAGGCATCTCTGTGCGATGGCATGCCATTCCAGTGGCTGTGCATGTTGTTTCCATGCCATGCCAAGCGCGAGGAGCGATAGGCACCGTGTCACGGCCGACTGCCTTCGTCCATGCCAATTCCAAGGTCTATTTCCAGTGGTGCTGCACGGTACCTCTATGTCACGCCAGTTGCTTGCCGCGATGGGCAGCATGGCACGGAGCAGTTCCATGTCCGACCAATTTTTTCAAAATTCCACTTACTATAAATTGAACACTTGGTTATATTTATATTTTATCACGAAATATTTTTGGAAAAGCAGAGAGGAGCGACGGAAGAAACGAGGAACTTCACCTAGGGTTCTAATTCTTTAATTCTCTTTTAACCATTCTAGTAAGTACTTTAATTCAAACATGTTTTTGAATCATTGTATGAACATGAGTGCCTAAAACCCTTCTTCTAGGGTTGAGGCCACATGACATGATTGTAATTGTGTGAATTTCATATTTAGTTCAAGTTTTCTCGGTTGTTTTACCTCACATTCTTGTTAATTATTGTTTTAATGCTTGATCACCATTGAAATGAATTTGTTAAGCTTAGGAAAAAGCTTGAAAGAGTAACCCTAGGTTAGAACTAAAGAATGCAAGGAGGAAGTTCTTTTCTTCAAGATAGGATTCGCGATTAGGATAACAATTATACCTTATTTGCCTTGCTTGGTTAACGGGAAGATAGTTAGACACTGAGGATTAAATTATCATATCACCACTTTAAGACATAGTTGTGAAGTTAATCCTAGGTTAAATTATTAGAGGTACGAAAGTCCATAATCAAGGGCGTAATCCCCATAAACCACATTCACATTGTTAATTGTTCACGAATTAGAACGTCATATCCCCGCTCAACGATGTAGGTGTGAGACTAGTTTTGTGTGTTTAGAGGCTCAAAATACCATGAACATTGTGATTAACTCTGTGAGACAACAAATGAATTTCACATACTTGAACCATTGTAAATTTTAGCATTACATTATTGTCAGGCCTTAACTCTAGATGCTTCTCATTATTGTGTTTCTGAATTAATTGTGATCATCACTTAGATTTATATAGAACTTTCAAATTATCGAAAACCAACACTTGTGAAATTTAACTTAACACTTGAACTTGAATATTCACCGTAATCGTCCAGTCCCTGTGGGTTTGATATCCGGCTCTCAAAGAGTCACTATATTACTTGTACGACCGCATACGCTTGTGCGTGTGATGGGGCATAACAAAAAATAGGAGGGTGGATGAGACATACCATTTGAAAAAAAAATTTCAAATAAAAACTTGATATCATACTTACCCTTAATCTCAAAATTTCGAAAGATATCCCCTCACCACAACTAAAAGTCATGCTCTGTCACGACTCAAACGGAGGGCCGGATTGTAGAAACGAGACAAGGGACCCAAAGCGACCCCAAGTCGACCCATGGCATAAACACATATCTAATTCATTCGATAAATTGAATAAATCAACAATATAAACTCAGCAGAAGTCTAACTTAACATAACATCAGAATAAACATCCGAAGCTAACACATAAATAAGTCTGAAAAGCCTCTAATATGGATGAGTTGATGGGACAAGACCCCAATTAACTCAACAATACTGAAGCTGAAAATACACAAGAGAAACTTAAAGTCTAGCCCTCGAAGGATGAGGACTCACCAACCAAACTGATTGTATCTCCGACAAGCCATCTAAGAGCGGGGCTGAAGATTAGTGTCGGGTCCTATATCATGAAATGATACAGGATAGAAAGTATGCGGTTAGTATGTGGAATGTACCGAGTATGCAAGGTAAGTAAAACCTCTTAAGTAAAGTAAATAATTGAAAACATTTCATAACATATTATAATCTTTCAAATTTGAGAGGAAGAATTTCATGCATTCTTTCTGAATTCATAACCTTTTTATAACATGACAACGCATAGCTTCATAATATTGTAACTGACTAGAATGACTCAAAGATGAAACATACTTTTATAAGAAAAGCTGAGAAATGAGTCAAACCTTGCATTTAGAACATGCATGCGTAAAATGATAACCATGAGTAATGAATATGAAAATATTAATCACATAGACAATGGGAGACTCGTCACTTAACTGACATACCACGATAGATCTTACCTGGTCCCGACTATCACACTCAAGTGGGTAGAGCCATCCAAAACCTTTCAAGGCCTAAGTACTCTACCATGATATCGATATCAAGCTCATGGGCCATTTAGGTCGGGGGATAGCTCACAAGGGAGGTACAAATAATAATAGTATCATCCTACATTGGTGCATAGTTCTAGGGCATAGGGTGATCGACCCTTAGCCCGCTCAGTGTTAGACTCTTCTCCCAAAACATGCAATACTCTACATCGTATATAACGAAGCTCAACATCGTCTGTAGACGAAGCTCAAGATGAAATCATGCATAACTCAACATTGTATGAAAATGAAGCTCAACATTGTCCATTGACAAAGCTCGATAATGAAATCATGCATACACTCGACATTGTATGAAACCAAAGCTCAACATTGTATACATCTCAATTGGATTCATGCATATGTGAAGTTTTATTTCGAGAAACACCACAAGATCAAAGATAAGTGGGAGCATTTACTCAAAAATCATTTGGTAAGCTTGCCTGCATGTAATGAATGACTTAGAATAGGTTTTCCCTTCTTAAAACCCACTAAAACGATCCTTAAACGACGTAGTATAGGTCACACCAACACTTTCCACCGGACAACTAGAGCTGGATCTCCCAAACACTACTTCAAAAAAGACACATGAAACACGGGATGTACAAAAGATAACTCTGAGGACAAGTCCAACTCATACGCTATCTTACCAACTCTTCTCATAACCCAGTATGGACATCTTTCACCAACTTCTTCTTTCCTTCATCCACGTGAGACACACTCTCCATAGAGAGCCTACTAAGTGCATTCGCAACAACATTAGTCTTACCTGGATGGTAAAGAACGCTCATGTCTTAGTCTTTTAGTAACTCCAACCACCTTCTTTGCCGAAGAATGAGATCTTTCTGCGTGAACACATTGCAAGCTCTTGTGATCCGTGAAAACTTCCACGTGGACCCCATACAAGTAATGCTGCCATATATTCAATGCAAACACCACCACGGCCAACTCAAAATCATGAGTCGGGTAATTCTTTTCATGGAAGTTCAATTGTCTTGAGGCATACGCTATCACTTTTCCATGCTGCATCAACACACAGCCAAGTACAATTCTCAAAGCATCGCAATACACCAAAAAACCATCGATACCCTCGGGTAAGGTCAATACTAGTGCTGAAGTGAGTTGGGTCTTCAACTCTTGGAAGCTTTTCTCACAAGCCTCCGACCATTGAAATTTCACCTTTTTATGAGTTAACTTGGTCAAAGGTGCTGCAATTGATGAGAAGCCCCCGATGAACCTCCGGTAATACCCTGCTAGGCCCAAGAAACTCTGAATATCTGAAGGATTCACTGGTCTAGGCCAATTCTTCACCGCTTTGATGTTCTAAGAATCTACCTTTATGCCTCACTCGATACCACATGGCCCAAAAATGCAATCGAGTTCAACCAAAACTCACACTTATTGAACTTTGCATACAACTGACAATCCTTGAGAGTCTGCAGCACTACTCTCAAATGAGCGGTATGCTCCTCATTGCTCCGAGAGTATATAAGAATATCATCGATAAATACAATCATGAACAAGTCTAGATATATCTTGAACACCTTGTTCATAAGGTCCATAAACGCTGCAGGAGCATTCGTTAGCCCAAAAGACATAACCACAAACTCCTAATGGCCATACCGTGTCCTAAAAGCTGTCTTCGGGATATCACACTCCTGACTCTGAGCTGATGATACCCGGACCTGAGATCAATCTTGGAGAAACAGTTGGAACCCTGAAGTTGGTCAAACAAATCATCGATTCTGGGAAAAGGGTACCTTTTCTTAACAGTGACCTTGTTTAATTGCCGATAGTCAATGCACATGCGAAGGGAACCATCCTTCTTTCGGACAAATAGAACCGGTGCACCCCATGTAGACTTGCTCGGTCTAATGAAATCCTTATCTAACAAGTCCTTCAGTTGCTCCTTCAAATCTTTTAGCTCGGCTGGAGCCATTCTGCAGGGAGGAATAGATATAGGTTGCGTGTCGGGAAGAAGGTCAATACCAAAATCAATCTACCACTCGGGAGGAGCACCTAGAAAATCATCAGGAAAGACCTCTGGATACTCACGTACTACTGGTACAGACTTGGTGGTTGGGTTCTCAGACTCGAAGTCCTTAACCCTAACTAGATGGTACATACAACCCTTAGAAATCATTTTCCTAGCCTTAAGGTAGGAAATGAATCGACCTACAAGCACAAATGAACTACCCTACCATTCTAAGACTAGTTGATGTCACCCAAATTACACCTCACAATTGAGATATAAGCAGTCGATTGTCAAATATAGAACCCAACAAAGGTTGAGGTCGATCCCGCAGGGAATATTGTAAGAACTTAGGTTAATGTGAATAACTATCATTATTGATTGACTTATTTCTGAAGGGGAAAAAATATGGAATAATAACAAAAGTGAAACTAATGAATTCTTGTATCAAATTGGGTTTGTATTCAGTTTACGACTGGACTAGGATTGTGTTCCCCACGATTTCCTAACCACAAGGATTATACACTAGTGATGTTTTTCGGTGCTTATCATGCAATATTGGTAAGTTAGGTTCACCTAAATGGTTGGTCCCCTATATAGGTGATTTTCACCATGCAACTTGGTCGATATACGGGTGTTCTTTAGTTGACCCTTACCCTTAATATTGGATTAGCTATTCCTTGGACAAGTTTCAGCTATTAGATGAGGGTTGGTAGCCTCAAATCTTCATTGTTAATCTCTTTTTCCATTCATTACCTCCTTGATCCAGTAAGTAAGAGTAAGGAAAATCCTAACGTTTGCAACCATTAAGAATCAATCAAAACGAAGGGAAAAAAATACATGCATAAAATTCCGTTCAAGAATCACTAAGTATTCTTACCTATGTGTGTTAATTAATCTTGATTCCGACAAACCTAGTTTATCGGTTTAGCTACTCATGTTTGTGCTATTCCAATCACAAAATATAGAAGAAATCATAATTGCAACTTAGAAAGTTATGTGAAATAAAAACCAAGTAGATTGAATAAAAATTCCAATGTAGCTTTCGTATCTTGAAAACTTTCTCAAGAATATCGCTAAAGATTCTCCCACAAATCAGCTTCTAATCGTTCTCAACCCTATTCTATATAAAGTAAACCTAAAATGGGGTATTTATAATATAATGAAATCCTTTTCCTAAATAAATTAGGAAACTAGGTCGGCAGTGGCAACGGGCCATGTGACTGATCGTTAGGCCTTCTGATGAGTCGTTCTTTGCTTTCAATCAATCATCCTCAGTAACTTACCTAGGACTTGCAATGGGTAACCTAATGAGTCGTCGTGCCTTAGCACGAGTCTTTAGGTCCCTCGTGGTCTACTTCCTCAGAAATTCCAATGCACCTCACAGATAGCTCCGGTTGCCTGCCAATAAGTCGTTCCTTTAGGTGAAGACCCGTGATGTCTCTCATCATCTTCATTGGATACTTCATTGAATTTTTCTCTTCAATACCTAACGGTTGACCTCATAACGAGTCATTCCTCCAAATCGTCAAATGCACTGTTTCACCTCTTCAAAACTTCATCTTTTTGCCAACGCCTCAAGTGATGGGTCGTGCCTCCTGCCAATGACTCGTTAAGTTCCTAGTAGTCACCTTTTAGTTAGTTTTAGCATTAATTCGACAAAAATCACTTCCAGACCTGTTTTCCTACACATTAAGCACAAAATACCTTTTACCTATATAAACATACTTGGAATGTGCATAATTTCTTGATTTTAAGCATCAAAAGTGCCGTAAAATCACAACACATCAACACCCTCAACTTAGAACTTTTTCATGTCCTAAGGCAAAAGAAAAACAAAACAAAACAATCTACTTTGATGCATCAATCGGAAAAACTTTAGGAAACTTACAACAATCATCAAAATCAAAATTTCTAGCCCCTCCCTCATCATATCAACTCAAAACATTATGCATATGCAAAATTTTCAACCATAATGATCTTAGGCAAAATGGCATGCCCAAGGGATACTTTATAACTTAGTTTTCGTCTTGTTTATCTACTTATTTATATACATTCTAATGTAATTTTATATAAATGTGAATATATATACTAACCAACATGATTAATTCTTATTTTTGTAGGTTTAAAATGAATTTGAGGAACTAATCTATGATTTGGTGAAGTGGAGGAATGGAATCGGAAGCAAAATGCGAAAGTCGGCAAGGAGGACACGCGAAATAGCCCACCTGCGCGACAGAAACGTGCCACGGCAGGCCAGGCTGCACGACAAGGGTGTTTCATGGACCCTAACGCGCATCACAAGCAGCGTGCCACACTTCCATCGGCAAGGGGCTGCCTGGCGTGTATTTTATGCAAATTCCAGACTGCTTCCGCGATGCCTCCATGTCACGGAGGTAAATTGGCACGTTCACCTCCGTGCCACGGAGCTATTCCATGTCGGGCATAATTTTATACACCTCTCATTTACTCTAAATAGGTCCCCTAGCTCCTAAAAACATTTTGTCACATAATATTTCTGAAAAACTACCAAGGAGTGAAGGGAGAAGTGGGAGAACTCATTTAGGGTTCTTAAATTTCATCTTCTCTTCTACAAATTCTTGTAAGTATGTTACGTTAATTATGTTTTCTTGTAATTATACGAACTTGAGTGGCTAGAACCCTTCCTCTAGGGTTTAGGCCACAAGATATGATTGTGACTATGTGAATTTTTTTTGGGTTTTAAGTTATTAATTGTTGTTTTGTCTTACGTTCTTAATTATGGTTGTTTTTATGATTGATCACCATGAAAACACACACGTTACACCTAGATAAAAGNTGTTTTTATGCTTGATCACCATGAAAACATACATGTTAAGCTAGGTAAAAGCTTGAAAGAGTAACCCTAGGCAAGAACATAGGAATGTAGGGAGCAAGTTATTATCTTTCGATATGATTCACAATTAGGATAATTAATATACCTAAATTTCCTTGCTTGGTTGATAAAACGGGATGATAGCAAGACATTGGCTTAGAATTGTCACTCCACCACTCGTTGAAGTAGCTGTGAAGCTAAGTTAGATTAAATGATTAGAGGTACGAAAGTCCCCAATAAAGAGAACAAACCCCGTAAACCACAGCCGCGTAGTTGAATTGCCCACAAACTAGGATGTCACATCCCCGCTCAACGATGTAGTTGTGAGGCTAGTTTGTCATGTTCAGAGGCTCGAGAGACCATGAACATTGCATTTCCAACTCTATGAGACAGCAATTGATAATTTCATACGTGAACCATTACGAAGTGTAGCATTGCATTATTATTAGGCCTTAACTCTAATTGCTTCTTATATCGTTTCCAGCTTGTTTTGTGACCACCGGTAGACTTAATTATAATTTCCCAAAACTTAGATAATCAACACTTGTGAAGTTAATTTTAACACTTGAACTTGATAATTCGCTGAATTGGTCCAGTCCCTATGGGTTCGACATCCGGCTCTTAAAAGGGCCACTGTATTACTTGTACAACTGCGTACGGTTGTGTGTGCGCTGGGCGCGAATAAATTTTTGGCGCCATTGCCGGGGACTGGAGAATTTTAGTGAATTTTCTTATTTTTGTATGATTTTTATTTTCCCTAAGTGTTGAAAAACTTGGTCTTAGTCTGCTATATTGTAGGTGACAGGTTGTCCTTGTAGAACTGGTAAGGAATCGAGAGCTGGTGGAATGTTGGAACCTGAAAGACAATTGCATTTACTCAGGAGGGAAGCTCTAGAGTGAAAGCTAAAGAGACTTCAGGAGCGGTTACAACAACACCCACCAGTAGGGCAAGCAGAGTTGTTACCTGAAACCATGGAAGCCCGACCAGTTCGCGAAGTGGCAATCCAATTAGTGACAAATGTGACCTCTAGTATCTGCAAACCGGAGCCTTGAGGAACTTTGAATTGAAATAGAATATGGTGTAGCTGTTACATTCTAGTGGCCAGTTCAGTGGGATGACTCATGAGGACCCACATCAGCACTTACAGAACTTCTTGGAGATAGTGACACCTTCGTCCCCATCGGAGTGTCAACTGATTATGTCTGACTCACACTCTTTCCATTTTCATTATTGGGAGAGGCAAAGAGGTGGTTGAACACTGAGCCACCTAATTACGTTACTTCTTCGGAAGACTTAGCAAAGAAGTTCCTCATTAGATTCTTTTCTTCAGGCAAGACTGCCAAACTCAGGAGTGAAATATTAAGCTTCAAGTAGAGGCCGGAGGAGAACTTGTATTTGTCTTGGAAGAGATTCAAGTCAATATTGAGAGACTGCCCCCATCACCAACAGTGTAATGAAGTGTTAGCCCATAACTTTTTTGAAAGTCTAGACCCACACACCAAAATTTTACTAGACTCTAGATCAGGTGGGCAAGCATTGGAGAAGACCTATGATGAGTTGTATACTTTGTTGAACAGGATTGCTCAGGGAAATCCAAAGTGGCACAGCGAGTCATCGAGAGGGGCAGGAAAGAGAAAAACAAGGTTAATAGAGAAGGATGGTGTCAATGCCTTGGCGGCACAGCTAGCATCATTTTAGCATAAGATGATGACTCAGTTCATTAAACTGAGTATGAACCAACAACAGGGACAGGTGAATGCAGTTCAGCAGGCTCCTAGTTGGTGTGAAATCTGCGGTAATAATAGGCACCATGCAGAATCTTTTGGGGCCAATCCTGAATCGGTCAATTTTGTTGGGAATGTTCAGAGAAATAATCAGAATTTTGGGAACAATTACAACAAGAATTGGCAGAGCCACCCAAATTTTCCTTGGGGTGGAAATCAAAGTCAAAGCTACCAGCAACCTTAGCAACAACAGTATCAGCAGCAGAATAGGCAGAATGGTGCCAATTGAGCACCAACATTGAGGAGATGTTGTAGAAGATTATGGCAACATAGACCAAACTAGCAGAGAATCAGGCGAGGATGGCATCAGATTTGAAAAATTAGCAGTTGGCCACCCACAATCTAGAGAAGCATATAGGTCAAATAGCAGCTGCTCAACATATCAGACCTCAGGGAGGGTTACCCAGTGACACATATACAAACCCCGGACAGGTCAATGCCATCAGTTTGAGGAGTAGAAAGCAATTGGCTAATGCACCATCGAAAGAGAAGAGAAATGAGCTGCAGCCGGAGTTGGTTAAAAAAGGACCATCCACTGACAAGGGAGATAATCAGAGTGTTGTGCAACAAAATGCACAATCATCATTGCAGCCAGCACAGAGACCACCACCACCATTCCCGCAAAGACTCAAAAAGAGCAAGGAGGAGAAATGCTTTAAAAAGTTCTTTGATATTTTCAAAGAACTTCACATAAATTTTCCTTTGCTTGATGTTTTGCAGGGAATTCCCAAGTACGCTAAGTACTTGAAAGATTTGGTGGCCAACAAAGTTAGATTGGTGGTTGTTCAGACACTGGCACTGACTGAGAATTGCAACCACAGGGTAATGAGCAAGATACTGAAAAAACTCAAAGACCTAAGGAGTTTTACCCTCCCTATACAAATTGGTAAAACTGAGGTGATAAGAGCTCTATTTGATTTAGGGGAAGCAGTGAATCTAATGCCCCTATCGTTGTTTAACACCTTGGGGTTTGGTCAACCGAGATCAACAAGAATGATGCTGCAGTTGGCAGACAAGTCTCAAGTGGCACCAGATGGAAAAATCGAGGACCTTCTCATCAAAGTGGGTAAGTTCATTTTACCCGCTGACTTCATCATACTTGATTTTAAAGTTGATGATAAGGTACCCCTGATCTTGGGACGGCCTTTCTTGGCCACTGGAGGAGAAATTATAAATGTAAGAGCAAGGACCTTGAAAATGAGGGTCGATGATGAAGAAGAACCCTTTCGGGTCTACCAAGAGATTAACCCACCCAAACACTATAGAGACCTTTGTAAGGTTAGTGTGTTGTCAGAGTCTAAGTGTGGGGTGGAAGATTCCATAGGTCCATGACCACAGGAGATGATTACTTTTCAGCCCGAATCTAATGGAGGGCTTCAGTTAAAAAAGAAGTGGGAAGAAGAGAGGGACAGAGTGGAGGCTGTTCCCTGGAAAAATAAAAAGAGAATAAGATGGTTCTCGAAAGGGAACAATGGTTTGAGGAGTTCCTAAAAAGGATAGTCCACGTTGTGCCGTGACGTAAAATTAGGCGTTTCTTGGGAGGTAACCTAAGGGTACCACAGGTACAATTTTATTTTTTCCTTTCTGTTGATTTTGTTTATTTTCATCATGTTGTTGTTTTTGGTGGTGAATTATGCACAGATGGAGGGAAAGTCTGAGTACCCTTGGAAGAGGAAGCTAAGAAGCATGAGAGAGAAAAAGTGTGGGGTTGACAACCCACTTGTACAAAAATAAAGAAAAACATGTTGTAGCTAGGCCTAGAGGCCTCAGGGAGTATTTCTCACCCTTTTTGAATTTTAATTTGATGCTTTAGGGACATATCATATTTTAAGTGTGGGGTGAGGAAATTTTCAAAATTTTGTGCTTAATGATTTTGGGGTGGAATCAGTGCTTGTAAGTATGGTTGATGAAATTTTCTTGAGTTGAGCATGATTCATCCACCTGTTGGTTTTTCTTTATGGTTCTTTTCTGACGGGGGCACTTTGAACCGATGAATAAAATGTTTCGTTGTCTATACATGTGTTTTAGTCATAGTTAGGGGTTTTTCCCGACGATGGATGGATGACGACCTTCTTGAGGGAAAATTAGTCAATAGGTTGTTACTTGTGAACCGTAGTGATTGGTGGTTTGATGTTCTTGTTATGTGCTATTTGTGATTGTGTGATGCAAGTGTTGCAAATTTTGAAGCATATGAGTTGTTGTATAACTCTGTTTGAGACATATAAGCTCTTGAATGTGACTTTATGTGCTTTAAGCTTAATTTTGCATTCTTGTGATTAGGAGAGTTAAGAGTTTGCTGAATTTGTCTAGAATTGAGCATGTGCTGTGAGTGTAAGGTTTTTGAATATTTCATGCTATTTTATAGTGTCTAGAACTTCCATGGTATGTATACAAAGCGAAACGAGGGATGTAGATTGTAGGAGATGATTTAGGCATATCTTTGAAAGAGCCAAACTTTTATCCCTTGCTTTACCAACCTTGAACGTCTGATCCTAGTTAGCCCCATTGAGCCTTTATCCTATTCCTTGCTAGACACAAAATGAGTTTAATACTTTATTTTAATTAGTCTTGAATTTGATCCAAAAACTCCTAAGCGCTTATGTGAAATTGCAAAGAAGTTGAGGAGTCAGAACTGGAATAAGAAATAAAATAGTAGTTGTGGGAGTTGAAGAGAAGACTAGAGGTGCACTTGTTTAAAAATGAATAAGAGTTAGTAGGAAGTAAAAGAAGAAAAGAGAGAAAAATAAAATCAAAGAAAATTGCTCAAGTACTCCGTACTAACACCTTAAGTGTGCCAAATGAAATGGGAAAACAAAAGAGGAAAATGGGAGTTGATAAGTATAAAGGTGAAGTATGAGGATGGAAATTCCTAATTAAAGTGTGGTATATTAAAGCGATTAGGGAAGATAGTCACTATTGGTGGCCATAATAATATCTACCCGCCCTTAGCTTACATTACAACCCATTAAGTTCTACTTGATCTTACTTTTGAACATTCTTAAATTAGTGGAGTAAAACACTAAAGGCAAGGTTATGGGTCAATACACGTGGCATGTGAATTCTTTGTGAGAGTGAGCTTATCTCTTATGCATAGACCCATACATGTTCTAAATTTGAAGAATCGTGAGTGAGAAATGGG
>JACEIK010005970.1:76802-94194 GCA_018107945.1 Datura stramonium
TCTAAGCTATCTGGGCTCCTGTGACTGAATATGAGCCTTCTGGGCTCTTGTAACTGAATTGGGCCTGTAATGCCGCTATGGCATAGAAGAATCCCATAAATGAATAGACTTCAATATGACCCCGTAGGCTATTCAGCTTCTCCATAAGCAATACAACATCATAGCTCCGTAAGCAATTTATAGGTCTGAAAGCAGTTCGTGCATGTAGCAACCTCTTAGCCATTCATGGCGAGAGGCGGTATGAAATACGATCTACCCCAACTAGGGACACTATGTTGAAATCTAAAAATCTAGCCATTCAAAAGGCATATTTGGCCTCTAGGACTAACACAATCGCTACTCGCCTCTGGAACAGTCTCTATATGGCTGCCAACAAGCACACCCTGTGTGCCTACAGCTGACTAGAGGGTCCTGGCAGTGATTATAATCTCTACGGCTTAGACAAACTAGGGCGAGGTCTGGGGTGGTTTAAATGATACGCTGAATGTCATGCTAGGATAATAGTAGCTCATAAGCAAACAATAAGGTCATAAGCGACCAACTATTCAGTTCCCTTGCTTAGAACGACGGTAGGGATACTACTAATAAGGCATGCTCATGAGCAGTAAGTCCTAACCCTTCACAGGCAGCTTACTATAATTCTTAACCTGAAGGTAATATTGTACTATTATGGTTCTAGTCCCTTGGACATTAACTTGGTCTATTCAGATTTCATATGACTTGTCTGGGTGATTCATAGCCTCGTAGGCAGGTATATCTATACCTAGCCACTCACGACAACCTGTAACTGAGTATCTATAAGAGAAGGCTGGGGCATTAGCCCTGCATTCAACTAATGATAAGGTTCCGTCCTTAGGGTACCCATGGATCTATCTAACCTGTACAACTGGAATGACTTCCTGGGTGACTTGTATGATAAGCACTAAGTCGACTGAAACTAACAGTCACTGACAGTACCTAACTAGATGGCAAGCTGTCACTTAGTTCACTAGACAAGCTGACTCTAAGGTATGACCATCCTATCAAATTTTCTGTCCCTGGAGGTGTTAAGGTACGCCAACGGCCTCTGGGCGAGCTTTACTATCAATACAGGCATCAAACTAAAAGTTACATCATCGGCTGCGCTCGATGTTGTCCAACTTACAAAATCTGGCCCAATAGCTAACCATAAACTTCTAAGGCCTTGGCATGACAACAAAACATCAGAATTCTACTAATACAGTAAAGAGAAGAACATAGGAGTTTCTATGACGCTCCTAGAATGAGTCACACTTAGCATACTCTTTCCCAAGGGATACTGCAATGTATTCTCAATACATTATCTTGAAGCTAACCATAACATATATAATTATAATCTACTAACAACAGCTACTCACAACATAGATGATCCTTATCTTTTTGGTTGTTAAGTTATGGCAGGACTGAGAAACATCCAACAGCTCCAGTCCTTCTAGTTTGCACTAAAGTGGCTTAAGTAGCCCTAGAGGAGTCCATTTATTCTATCTATTTGAGCTTTCAAAGATATATCGACCTAATCACAATATACAGGATCATTGTCTACTTTCGAAGGCATAGGTTGTACCACTATAAAACGAGAATAACTTGCCGAAGAGATATGCCTTAACATTCCTTGAATGCCAACTTTCATTCACCCCAAATAGTTGTCAACCTGAAGCCAGTAATTCCACTCAACTGTAGCCTCCACGCTAAGAAAATATGGTTATTTCAATAGTGGGAATCGGCGAATAGCAATATCTTTCAATAGGGTTAACTATATATTCAACTTCATTTAATTTGGCCGAAAACTCATAATTTCTCAAGATTTTTGAAGGTAGAGATGCTTACCTATCACCTATAGCCACTTCAGACTTAATTTTTAGTAATTCTGACAACCTTTACTCGGCGGGGTTTCGATACTCCTAGCAAATTTTCAAGAAATAACTCTGCAAAGATGGTTCTCATAGGCCTAGAACTTATTATCCAAGGAAAATTTGCATTTCGACAATGTTTAGCAGTATAATTTTATGAAAATCAAATGAAACCCACATTTACTCTCTATTCTAGGTCGAGGGATATATTTGAATGAAGCATCTGACACTTAACCTCATATATAATGAGGTGCAGTGCGCCGATCATGGCGCCAAGCTGGCTGGCGCGACGTGGTGCTCAAGGCACCTGGCCTCCGCCCACTCTCTACTATGCTCGTATACTCAATCCCCGGGCCTTTTCCCGCATGCGTCATACTCTAAATTTCTCAACATGCATACGCGCACATCCATTAAACGATAAAAACTTATAGGGTGTAACACCCTCAATATGTAGTAATTCAATAATATGGTGTTTCCTATCTCAAAAGGCATTAGGAAATTCTGAACAGACTTCTCATTCTATGACTTCTTTTAGGCTTTTAATTTTGGCTTCTAGCTCTTGATGTTTTGAAGAGGATACAATCCATTTAAATTTTGTCTCGTTCTTCAAATAGTTTATTTGTTAGGAAAGCAGAATTTTTCTAAAGATAGTTTTTTTCTTTTATAAATTCACTTTCTTCTTTTGACATATTATTTAGGTAGGCAAAAATGATCTCTTTTCCTAGAGAAGTGGTGTGGATGCCATCTAAATCAGTGATATATGAATTTATTTGAGTTATAATGGGGGTGCCTAATATTATTTCTTCGCTTATATGTTTAGTTATTACAAAATCATTAATAAAGCAAATTCCATTATTGCATATGTGTGCCTTATGGAGTTTATAATTTAGTTTGAGCCTTTCTCCTATAGTGGAGAATACCCACGTTGTACTCTTTTCAAAGTACTTATTAGGGATTATTCCTTTAATAATGCAGTTTTGGTCTGCACCTATATCTAATAATGTAATTTTGTAAACAATATAATTTTTATTTATAACTAATGTGATGGTATATGCTAGATCTAGTCTTTAACTATTGCAATAGTTTTTACTCCTGATTTAGTTTGTAAAGGGTTTTCTAAAGACTTAATTTCTTCTTAGTCCTTTTCTAATTTTTATGTTTCGCCTGGTTCAGATTGATATAATTCAGATCCTTGTATATGTTTTAGTTCATTTAATAGTTTATAATCAAGGGCTTCTGTTTCTAGCTTGTTAAGTCTTTGCTTAACTTCTTAACTTCCTTTTTAATATGTAATAATTCAGTTTGAAGATCTTGTACTATTGTATTAGACTTTTGTTCTTTAAATTTATTTAGTACGTTTTTCATGTTTATTTATTATATTGTTGGTTAAAAACTATATTTTTTAATTCTATTAAATATTTTTCTTTAAGATTTTTATCTTCAATATGATCAATCATATCAAATAAGATCTCCTTGTTATTATTAGTAATGACATTTATTGAGTGGCTATCATAAATGCATATTGCTCCCGTGCATCCACAATGATCAGTTGAGTCACTACTGTCAGAAATATACAATATTAAGCTGGTCTTCATTACAGAAACTTTCATCAAGGGAAGTATTATTCTCATTTTCTTCAAGAATAGAATATAATCTATTTTTTATTTCTAGCTCAAGTTCTAACATATTTATCTTATCTTTCTTTTTATTAGGGACCTGACAATCCTTAGCAGTTCCAACACTTATCAGTATTTTCTTTAAAGCCACCTTTATTGGCTTCTCGTTTAGGCCTTTTAAATATTTTCTGTAATAATAGGGTTTTTAAGATTTATTTTTATATTGTTTGCATATTTTTTTAATTTTCTTGGATGCTTCTTTTGAAGGGGCAGACAACTTGATCTGTCCAATGTTTTTACAAAAGCTTCCTATTTTTTTTGGATATTTTATTGTCTTTTTTAAGTTGATTTTGAAGCTTTATATTTGTACATAATTGTAATACCCTAAAAGCCCCAAAGATCAGACTCGAGGGTTCAAACGGAGAAAACAGAAAATTCTGCACCAAGTCATAGGACAAGTCCTCCAGTGACCCTTGAAGTACTCCACGAGTCGTGGAAGTGACTTGTGAAGTGAGGGGAGGATTGGTAGGAACTCGTGGTCAGGAGGTGACCAAGAGAGAGGCAGAGAGTCGTGGTCAGGGTAACGACTCGTCAAGTGAGTCGTGGTCAAGGGTTCGAGGTAGACTCCCCGGAGATTCCACGAGAGGCAGCCATGAGTCATTAAGTGACTCCATGACTCGTGGAGTTAACCGTGGTTAGGAGTTTGTGGTGGATGTTAAATTTTCGGCAGTGTTCATCATGACTTGTCACCATGAGTCATTAGGTACACCACGAGTTGTGGTGTCCCTCAGTGGTGACTAACAGGATGAGGTCTCCCAGTGTTGACGATGGGACACGTAACGAGTCATTCCTTAAGTAATGACTCATCCAATCTCTCGTTGGGACTGACAGTGTGATTTTCCTGTGGAATTTTTAAGGGATTTTTCGTAATTTCCTAAACTCCTAGGCTCTAAGTCGTTTGGGAACATTTTAGAGGTAATTATAGGAATAATCAACTAAGTCCCTTTAATTTTTCACTTATCTCACGATCTCAAGAGCAAATAAATTCCTGTCAGGAAACTCAGAGCTAAACTAGGGCTTCCACCTTTCTTCAGATTTCTTCAGGCTTCACTTAAGGATTCTACACCAGATATGTGGGAATTCAACAAGGGAATTGTTCTTCCCTTATGTCCCAAAACCCTTCCATAATCTCTTATCAGTTCTAGCCTTGAGATTTTGAATTAGAGTAATTTTTCAGTCAGATTACGATTAATTCATGTGAAATGTTGTTCATTTTATTTGTTGCTATAATTCCACTACTTAGTGATTGTGTTGACACTTGTTTCCTGTAAAATGATTTTAGCCCTAGTTCTTGAATGCAGTAATTTGGGTCTTGCATAGTTGATCAGACATTAATGTTGCTTGACTCAGTTAGTGTTTGAAATTCTATGTTATGACTATCGCATGAATTCTCAGTCAGTTGCATGCTAGTTCAGTCTTAGTCAAAATGTTAGTATCTTCAGTATCTTTCAGTAATGTCAGCTAATCAGTTCGACTATAATCAATTCTTAAGGTATCAGTAATGCCTCCCAATTATCAATTTTAGTTTGTTCTTTAGATGGTTACGATGCTTCCAGATAAGCAACTCTAGCCAGTCTTAGAACACCAGTTACTGTTATCCGATCTGATAAGACTCTCAGGGTACTTCAAGATAAGTATCCCTTAGTCTTGGGCCCCAGCTTCAAGCTATTAGCTAGTAGTCAGACTAGGATTATCTAGTGGGAGTAGTACTTAGCATCGAGCGGACCGAGGTTCCAGTGCACCGAGGTTCCCAAAACTACATTGCCACCATAGGTTATTTAGCCTAAATGGGCTCAGACAATTATCTCATAGTTCATTCCTTTAAACCCTGGCAAGGTATATTGGGTCCTATCGATGGGGCATATACATCGAACTCCACGTCTAGCTCACATTGTTATATGTTGGTTATAGACTCTCCCACTTGTTAGTACAGTCTCAGTTCAGTTCAGATCAGTTTAGCTCAACTCAGTATCTCAGTTCTAGGACATGTTATGACCATCAACCAGGGTCATTATTGACCATATCAGTTATAGTTCAGTTTTACCAGTTTACAGTATTTAAGTTGGTCATTTCATGTTATTGCATTTCAATTATTTATTCTTTTATTCTTATTGCATACTTTCTATGGTTTATCATATTATGGTACAGGAATAGGTTCTCAGTCCCAGCATTGTCAGTAGTTCCCTCAGACAATATAAGTAGCAGAGTTTGGTGAGTCCTCGCCTTCAGAGTATGCTATTTGTTTTCAATTAGTTTCTTTTCAATTAGACTTTAGAGTTAGCTGGGGGTTTTTCCCAGCAACTCATCAGTTAATAGTTGGCTTTCAAACACACTCATGTAGTATTGTTTCTTTTGATGTATTGATTCTTGTCAAATTAGTATTTCTTGAATGATTGTATTTTCTTAAAGCTTTCGCTTATGTTTACTCAGTTCACCAAAGTAATGATAAACCATGTGTTAGCCTGGGGTCACTTGTGGAACCAAGTACCATGTCTTGGCCAGCGTGTAGACTCGGGACGTAACTAACTTGGTATCTGACCACTAGGTTTAGAGTATCCTAGGATGTCTGAAAGCCGCATCAAGTAGAGTCCTTTTCATTGGTGTGAAGCACACCACACTTATGACGGGGAGGCTACAAGACATTATCAGGGAAACTCCCTTTTGTTCATACTCTTTATCATGCGTTGAAATCTAATCCTAGAAATGTCCTCCTAAATCGTTCTCTATTCGTTTCAACAAAACTATGCCTCCAAAATGAGGAAACGGAAGTAGGGCTGGCAATGCCAATTGACCTGCCTCGCCAACTCCTGCAGCTCTCAGGAAGATCAAGTGTCCTCAGCAGAATTCCGGGTGGCAATCCAGCTGTTGGCTCAGAAGTGACTAACCAAGTAAACCAGTAGGTGGTTCCAGTGAATACAAATGGGTCCACATCAGCTGCTAGGGTTTGGGATTTCACCCAAATGAACTCTCCAGATTTTCATGGATCCAAGGTTGGAGAGGACCCACAGGAGTTTGTAGATGAGGTGTAGAAGATCATGCGGATTATGAGTATTAGTTCTGTGGAGAGTGCTGATCTGGCTGCCTACCAGTTGAAAGGGGTGGCTCAGATTTGGTACGACCACTAGAAGGAAGGGAGGATAGCGGCAGCAGGGACAAACGAGTGGGAAGAGTTCACTACAACATTTCTAGATAGATTTTTCCCTCGACAGTTGAGGGAGGCTAAGGTCACAGAGTTCATGAATTTAAAGTAGGGTAACAGGACCGTGGAGAAATATGCATTTGAGTTCACTCGGTTGTCGAGGTATGCCCCAGAGATGGTAGCCGAGCCAAGGGCACGCATGCTTAAATTCGTCAATGGGGTATCAAAACTGGTACTTATAGAGTGCAGGATCACAATGCTCATTAATAACATTGACCTCTAAAGCCTCATCGTTCATTCCTAGTAGATTAAGGCAGAAAAGTTGAAGGATATGGAATGGGAGAACAACATTATGGCCACCAGAGGTCTGGTGGTAGTAGCCGCCCGTAGTAACAGGAATAGAGCACTCTAGCACCCACCTCAGCCAGCACCTCTTCTTTCCAGTCCTGCAAGGATCTGAAGGGTGGAGCATCTGACTCTCAGTCCCATAGTCACACCTCCAACAACCGTTACCTAGCATATCCTAAGTGTGGAAAGAACAAACTAGGTGAATGCCTTCTGGGCAAAGAGGGTTGCTTTGGATGTGGACAGCTAGGTCACAAGCTAAAGGAATGTCCGTGAGCAGGACGGGGGAGATGACAGTCTACCACTTCAGCAGCCCCAGCAGGCCGTCTAGCTCAGCAGGGTAACACTTCAGGTATAGATGGCGGTCAACGCCAAAACCACTTTTATTCTTTGTCCTCTCATCAGGATTAGGAGAGCTCACCTGACATGGTCAAGAGTATGTTATGTCTCTTCCATCTTGATGTGTATGAATTACTAGATCAAGGGGCCACACTATCATTCGTGACTCTCTATGTAGTTTTTCAGTTTGAAATCAGTCTAGAAGTCCTCTCAGAACCATTCTTAACCAGCAGGGTATAGAGAAACTGCCCAGTCTCAGTGTTGAATAAAGTAATTCTAGCTAATCTACTAGAGCTAGACATGGTTGATTTCGACCTCATTCTTGTCATGGATTGGTAACATTATGATTATTCCTCAGTCAACTACAGAATCAAAGTTACCAGATTTTAGTTTCCAAATGAGCCAGTTCTAGAGTGGATAGGTAGTAGCTCCGCACCTAAGGGTTGGTTTATTTTCTACCTTTGGGAAAGGACATTTCAAAAGGGTGCATCTATCACCTAGTTTGGGTCAAAGATTCTAGCTCCGAGACCCCAACTATTCAATCAGTTCCAATTCTCAGCGAGTTCCCTGACATCTTTCCCGAAGATCTTCCCAGAGTTCCTCCTGAGTGGGAAATAGACATCGGCATAGAACTTCTTCCAAACACTCAGCCCATCTTTATTCCACCTTATAGAATGGTTCCAGCTGAGCTTAAAAAGTTGAAGGAATATCTAAAAGGCCTCCTTGATAAGGGTTTCATCAGGCTCAACATCTCTCCATGGGGTGCCTAGTGTTGTTCGTGCAAAAGAAGGACGGTACCCTCAGAATGTATATCGACTATCATAAACTGAACAAGGTTACAGTTAAGAACAAGTATCCCCTACCCAGGATTGACAATTTGTTCAATCATCTTTAAGGAGATAGTTTTTTTCCAAGGTAGATCTCAGGTCGGGGTATCATCTAGCTTAGGGTCAAGGAATGTGACATATGGAAAATAGCTTTTAGAACTCAGTATGGTCACTATGAATTTGTGGTTATGTCCTTTGGATTAACTAACACCCCTGCAGCTTTCATGGACCTAATGAATAGAGTATTCAAGCAGTATCTAGACATGTTCCTCATTGTGTTCATAGACGACATTTTGGTGTACTCCATAAATGAGGAGGAGCATGCTAACCATCTAAGGATAGTGTTACAGACTCTCAGAGACTGCCTGCTATTTGCTAAATTCAGCAAATGTGAATTATGGATGAAGTCTGTGGCTTTCCTTGGTCATGTGGTTTCAAGTGAGGGTATTCAGGTAGACTCTCAGAAGATAGCAGCGGTGAAAGACTAGCCGAGGCCTACTTCCCCAATAGTTATCAGAAGTTTTCTGGGTCTAGCCGGTTATTACTGACGATCTGTAGAGATATTTTCTTCTATTTCATCTCTTCTAACTAAACTAACTTAGAAAAAGGTTAAGTTTCAGTGGTCAGATGCATGTGAGAAGAGCTTCTACGAGTTGAAGACCCGACTCACTACAGCTCCAGTTTTGACCTTACTTGAAGGAACAAATGGATTTGTAGTCTACTGTGATGATTCTAGAGTTGGCCTCGGTTGTTTTCGAATATAGTGGGGTAAAGTAATAGCTTATGCCTCCAGATAGCTCAAAGTTCATGAGAAGAATTATCCGACTCATGATCTTGAATTGGTGGCAGTCGTGTTTGCTCTAAAGATATGGCGGCATTATCTTTACGGGGTTCATATGGATGTCTTTCACGGATCACAAGAGCCTTTAATACGTGTTCAGTCAGAAAGATTTAAACCTTCGTTAGAGAAAGTGGTTGGAGTTACTGAAGGATTATGACATGAGCGTGCTATACCACCGGGGCAAGGCAATATGGTGGCTGATCCCCCAGGTAGAATGTCCATGGGGAGCGTTGCTCACATTGAAGAGGGAAGAAAGGAACTGGAAAACGATATTCACAAGTTAGCTCAGTTGGTAGTGCAATTGGTGGATTCATCTTAGGGCAGAGTAGTACTGCAGAGTGGGTTAGAATCCTCATTAGTTTTTGAGGTTAAGTCAAAGAAGGATGAAGATACCCTACTGCTTAAGCTAAAAGTAGAAGTTCTAAGAAAAGAAGTGGAGGCTTTCTCCACAGGGGCAGATGGTGTGCTTCATTACCAGGAAGCTATGTTTTTCGGACGTAGGTGACTTGAGGCAACAAATACTGGCAGAAGCCCACAACTCTAGGTATTCTATCTATCCAGGTGCCACTAAGATGTATTGTGACCTACGAATATCTACTGGTGGAACGACATGAAGAGAGATATTGCAGAATTTGTGGCTAAGTGCTCGAACTGCCAGTAGGTTAAGGTGAAACATCAAAGAACTGGGGGTATGATTCAGGATATCAGCATACCCATGTGGAAGTGGGAAAAAGTGAATGTGGACTTTATTAAAGGTCTACCTCGTACTCATCGACATCGTAATTCAATTTGGGTGATAGTAGATCGGATGACCAAGTCAACACATTTCCTCCCAGTTAAAACTACAGTCTCAGTTGAGGATTATTCTAGGATGTACATTCGGGAGTTAGTCAGACTACATGGGGTTCCCTTGTCCATCATTTCAGATAGAGTAGTACCCAATTCACCTTATATTTCTAGAACTCATTTCAGAAAGGACTTGGTACTCAGGTCAAACTCAACACCGCTTTTCACGCTCAGATAGATGGACAAGCTGAGCAAACTATTCAAACCTTAAAGATATGCTGAGAGCTTGTGTCATCGACTTCAAAGGAAGCTGGGACAATCACTTACCTCTTATCGGGTTTGCATACAACAACAACTACCACTCCAGTATTTAGATGGCTCCAGCTAAGGAATTATATGGTAGGAGCTGTAGGTCTCCTATAGGGTGGTTTGAAGTTTGAAAAACTACCTTGATAGGACTAGACTCTGTTCATGAAGCTATGCAGAAAGTGTAACTTATCAGGGAGAGGTTGAAAACAGCTCAGAGCCGACAGAAATCATATGCTGATATGAGGAGGAGAGAGTTAGAATTTGCTGTAGATGATTGGGTTTATTTGAAAATTTCACCCATGAAAGGGGTGATGAGGTTTGGAAAGAAAGGAAAACTCAGTCCAAGGTATGTGGTAGCCTATAGTATTCTGAGGAAAATTGGAGTTAGCATCTGTGCACCTAGTCTTCCATGTGTCACTGTTGAAGAAGTGCATCGGTGATCCGACCTCAGTTGTGCTTCTAGATAGTGTGGGAGTGAAGGATAGTCTCTCTTATGAAGAGGTTCTAATTCAGATCCTAGACCGTCAGGGTCGTAAGTTAAGAAACAAGGAAGTCGCTTCAATGAAAGTCTTGTGGGGGAACCGGCTAGTTGAGGGAGCCACATGGGAGGCAGAAGCATGATGGCAAAATATCCCCATTTATTCCCTTCTAGTTCATCTTCGACATCAGGCATTAAATCCCTACCTAGTACTCTATTCAGTTCCATGTTCAGTTCACGAGCCCCAGTTTCTTTCATGTCATAAATTGTATGTGAGGTTCATGAAATCAGTTCAGTAATGTAATACAGTCCAGAGTCAGTCACTCCGTTAGTCTTCAGGTTTAGATTTTCAATATTTGTTATGCCAGTTGCTTTCCTCAACTTTTCAGTATGTTGATCCGTATTCGAGGATGAATGTTCCCATGGGGGAGATATTGTAATACCCCAAAGTCCCTAAGATAAGACCCGAGAGTTCAAATAGATAAAACAGGAAATTCTTCACCAGGTTATAGGACGAGTTATCCACTGACTCGTGAAGTACTCCATGAGTCGTGGAAGTGTCTCGCGAAGTGAGGGGAGGATTGGCAGGAACTCGTGGTCAGGAGGTGACCACGAGAGAGGCAACGAGTCGTGCTCAGGGAAATGACTCATCAAGTGAGCTGTGGTCAAGGGTTCAAGGTGGACTCCTCAGAGATTCCACGAGAGGCATCCACGAGTTGTGAAGTGACTCCACGACTCGTGGAGTTGGCCGTGGTCAGGAGTTTGTGTTGGATGTTGAATTTTCAGCAATGTTAATCACGACTTGTCACCGCGAGTCATTAGGTACACCGCGAGTCATGGTGTCCCTCATGGTGACTGACAGGATGAGGTCTTCCAGCGTTGACTACAGGACACGTAACGAGTCATCCCTTAAGTAACGACTTGTCTAGTCCCTAGTTGGGATTGGAGATGTGATTTTCCTGCGGAATTTTTAAGGGATTTTCTGTAATTTCCTAAACTCCTAGGCTCTAAACTACGTCGTCTTGGGCACATTTTAGAGGTAATTAGAGGAATAACCTTTAATTTTTCACTCATCTCACGATCTCAAGAGCAAAGAAATTCCTTTCAGGAATCTAAGAGCTAAACTAGGGCTTCCACAGTTCTTCAGATTTCTTCAGGCTTCTCTCAAGGATTCTACACCAGGTATGTGGGAATGCAACAAGGGAATTGTTCTTCTCTTATGTCCCAAAATCGTTCCATAATCTCTTATCAGTTCTAGCCCTGAGATTTTGAATTAGAGTAATTTTTAAGTCAGATTCCGATTAATTCATGTGGAATGTTTGTCACACCCCACCTTGGGGGCCATGACTAGCACCTAGTGCCACACTGGAATTTGAGTGACCTAGCTAGGCCTATGCACATCTGGTGCAAGCCTACAAATCGACTCAAGAAAACAATGGGCTATATCTCGACTGTAAACACAACCTCCAACTGACAAGGCCTTATAGCCACCTGTAAAAGAAAACAGCTAACCGGCAACAGACCATAACAGGGAATCCTATGCGGACCGACAAGGCCGCCATGATATCTAGTTGCAACTGAAGTGAAAATCAAGCGCTATACTAGGCCCCACACGGCCAACACGTAAAAAGAGACATATATGGGCCCCGCACGACAAACGACACAAGACTAACAGACAACTGCAGTTTGAAAGCCTTTGAGAATAAAAATAGTGGTCAGGAAAGGTCCCCGGCCTACCCAAATGCTATACAAATGGAAGACTGCACTTTCTACAACCTGGCAACCCTGAATGAAAGGAGCTGGCCAAACTACTGACTCTGAACAACTGCTACTGAGGATCCAGAATTCTGTCTGTCTAAACCTACAGTCAAGTAATGTAGCGCCCAGGGGAGGGCGTCAGTTCAATATGTACTGAATATGTAAGGCAGTAAATAAGCTGATAAAGACTGGAAGTAAATAGAAAAAAGAGCTGAAAGATTGACCTGTATGCCTACTTATTCGTAATCTGTATCTCTAACCAACATTACATGTACGTGAGCTAATATTGTATAGTTACACATTCATAAATTATAATTAGCAGGCAAAAATACAAACAAGAACCTCACTTGGCCCCCATAAGACGGAAGGTACAAGCAACACATAAATAACTTACTCAGGCCCCTATAAGCCTTGGCAAGTACACCTCATTCTATATACCCCTATCCAGGTTTCTATGACTCTACTGGTGCTATAGCTAACCTACCTGTCCCGCTGGGCCTGCAACTGAACCCGCTTGGCTCCTGATCTATAGTTGTGTCTGAGTCAAGTGGACTCCTAATATGCACCCTAGGCACCAAGCTCGACGGGGGTGTGGTGCCGATACGACATAAAAGTAGTCCAGTCATGAAATGGACTATATGAGGACCTGGGACCCCATCTTCATCCCTCGCAGATGGCATACCGCTCCTTGGAGCGACTTCATCTCGCCCTTGGCGGGCGTCGACACAACTAGTAACCCTTGGGTTGGTTATGGAAGGAGCCTGAGTGAGGACAACACCAACCAAGGTGCTATAGTAAAATCTCAATCTAGCCACTCAAAAGGCATAACTAGGCCTTCTAGGCCTAACGCTACCACTGCTCGCCCCTTAGGATAGTCTGTAAGGCTACTATCAGGCACACCATGCACTTGTATCTGATAAGAGGACCCTGATAGTGATCATGATCTCTAATAGTCTGGACTAGATAGGGCGAGATCTGGAGTGGTCTAACATAACTCTAAATGTCCTTCCCGAACAACTATAACTCATAAACAACTGTGGGGTTGCGGATGACTAACTACTTAGTTCCTCTGCTTAGAACAACTGTAGGGCTGGTACTGGCCAAACATGCTTTTGAGCGATCGGTCCCTAATCCCCCACAAGAAGCTTACCGACATTCTTAACTTGTGGATAGTACTGTAGTAACGTGGTACTAGTCCCTTAGATCTCATCTTGGTCTACTCATATCTTATATTACTTTTCTGGGCGATTCTTAACCTTATAGACAAGTTTATATAGACTTAGCCACTCCTGATAATCTGTACCTAAGTATCTTATAAGAACCGGTAGGGGCGTTGGCCGGACCTCTAACTGCTGATAAGGTCCCCTTCTTTAGGGTACCCATGGGTCTATTTGACCTAGATAATTGGGCTAGCTTCCTGTGCGACCTATATGATAAATGCTAAGTCAACTAGGACTGACAGTCACTGGTAATAGCTAATTAGGTGGTAGGCTGTCACTCAACTCACTAGACAACCCTAGGCTACTAACTCTAAACATGCCTTCCTATATAAATTTCTGGCCCTGTGGCATGAGGATACGCTAATGGCCTCTAGGCGTGCTTTCCTGACAATGCAGGCGCCAAACTAGTAATTACACTGCCTAGCTGCGCCTATGCTATTCAACTTACTAGCTCAGGACTATTAACTATTCACAAGCTTCTAAGGTCTAGGCCTGGCAGTAAAACATACAATCCTACTAGTACAATGAACTGGAGAATAGAAGAGTCTCTAAGACGCTTCTAACGCGTATCACAATTAACATGTTCCTTCTCGATGAGGGATACTTCGGTATAATATATATACATTTTCTAGTAGCTAACCAGAACTTATATAACCGTAATCTGCTGATAGCAGCTAATCACAACATATCTGATCTTTATATACCAAAAACAACTAATTAAAACATCTCTAACCATAATCTACTGGTAGCGACTATCTGCAGCATATGGGATCGTTATTTCTATTCGAGAACATATGTCATAACACTGTATGAGGAGAATAACTTGTCGAGGGTTAAGCCTTACATATCTTAGCTGTTGTTTTCGAAATAACCGATGAGTTTCACTTGGATTCGTCATCTATTTTCAGCTGTAACCATTATACTGGGAGAAAGAGATGAATTTCAATACCAAATTCGGCGAAAAAGGATAACTTTTGATATTAATAGAAACTATAATTCATCTACGTAAAATACGACCAAAAACTTATAATTTCCTGAGGGTTTAGAAGGGAGAAATGCTTACTTGAAGCCCGTGATCGTATAGAAATCAGTTTGGAGCAATTTTGACGACTTTTGCTCGACAGAGTTCCGGTTTACCAGGCGTATTTTGAGAAAATAACTTCATAGTAATGCTCCCTGCAGGGTTAGAATTCATACCTAAAGTTAAATTGAGTTTGGGTGGCATTTGGTAGCGTAATCAGATGAAAAACGATCGATTTCTTTGTATAATACTCTCTCTGGCCGAAACCAAAATGGGAAAATAGTTTCCAATAAACCAAGAGGTATGTTTATACTTACATGGGCGGTGGAAGGGGTGGCGCCCCGCACCTCCCATTGAGGCAGCAAGCCTGGCGTGCCACACCTCGCATTGAGGCAACAAGCCTGGCGCATCGCGCCTCCCATTGAGGCTGCAAGCCTGGCGCGCCGCGCCTCTCAAGGTGCCAGCAGGCCTGGTGCGCCATGCTAGCCAGTGTGCTGGTCCTGTCCAACCCCACTTCTGAGGCTTCTCTACACGCGTCATACTCTCTTTATTCATCACAAATCCACGAGTGAACTTTCTAATCATTAACTTTTACGGGGTGTAACACTTCATATTATCTGTTGCTATATTTCCACTACTTAGTGATCGTGTTGATAGTTGTTTCCTATAAAATGATTTTAGCTCCAGTTCTTGAATGCAGTAATTTGGGTCTTGCATAGTTGATCAGACACTAATGTTTCTTGACTCTGTTAGTGTTGTAAATTCTATGTCATTACTATCGCATGAATTCTCAGTTAGTTGCATGCTAGTTCAGTCTCAGTCAAAATGTTAGTATCTTCAGTATCTTTCAGTATTGTCAGCTGATCAGTTTGACTATAGTTAGTTCTTGAGGTATTAGTAATGCCTCCCAGTTATCAGTTTTAGTTTGTTCTTTAGATGGTTACGACACTTTCAGATAAGCAGCTCTGTCTAGTCTGAGAACTACCAGTATCAGTTCAGTTTGTTCTATAGACTGTTACAACGTTTCTAGATAAGTAGCTTTGGCCAGTCTTAGAACACCAGCTACAATTATCCGGTCCGATAAGACTCTCAGGGTACTTCCAGATAAGTATCCCTTACTTAGTCATGGGCCCTAGCTTCGAGTTATCAGCTTAGTAGTCAAACTAGGACTATCAAGTGGGAGTAGGACCTAGCACCGAGAAGACCTAGGTTCTAGCGCACCCAGGTTCCCAGAACTACGTTGCCACAGTAGGTTATTTAGCCCAATTGGGCTCAGACCATTATCTCACAGTTTATGCCTTTATACCCTGGCTAGGTATATTTTGTCCTATCGATGGGGAATATACATCAAACTCTGCATCTAGCTCACATGGTTATATGTCGGTTATAGACTCTCCCACTTGTCAGTAAAGTCTTAGTTCAGTTCAGATCAGTTTAGCTTAGCTCAACATCTCATTTCCAGGACATGTTCAGCCAGAGTCATTATTGACCATATCAGTTATAGTTCTATTTTACCAGTTTACAGTATTTCAATTGGTCATTTCATGTTATTGTAGCACAGTTATTTATTCATTCATGCTTATTATATCTCTCACTTACTCAGTAGATTCAAAGTACTGACGCATGTTTTCTATGTTGTATCATATGATGATATAGGTGCAGGTTCTCAGTCCCAGCATCGTCAGTAGTTCCCTCAATCCATATTAGCAGCAGCATTTGGTGAGTTCTCATCTTCCAAGGACACTATTTGTTTTCAGTTAGTTTCTTTTTAGTCAGACTTTAGAGTTAGCTGGGTGTTTATCCCAGCAACTCGTCTGTTAGTAGTTGTCTATCAGACATAGTCATGCAGTATTATTTCTTTTGATATATTGACTCTTGTCAAATCAGTATTTCTTAAATTATTGTATTTTCTTAAAGCTTCCGCTTATGTTTACCCACTTCACTAGTGTAATGATAGACCATGGGTTAGCTTGAGGTCACACGTGGCACCAAGTACCATGTCTTGGCCAGGGTGTAGACTCAGGTCGTGACAATTATTCAAGTCTTGTGACATTTATAAAACTTATAAGGTCACCAAAGGTTAACTGACTATAAGGAATTTTTCCATCAAATCTATCTTTTAATTTTATCCTAACCTCTTTGGCAAATAATGTTGATAAACCACTTAAGAATTTTTTTTCCAATAATCATGACTATAGTCTTCTCTGATCATAACCTTGTTGAGAAAAATATCCTTATACCATCTAAAATCATCTAACTTTGGGCAAGACAGGTTAGATAATATTTCTAAACTCCTATCATGAAAAAGTTAAGGTTCTCCTATAAAATGTTTGGTTATACTATAAATTAAGGTAGCGGTGGCATCTTTTGCGCATAGATTTTTAAAAGGTTATCCTGTAGATGCAGTCTTAATAACCTAAGTGATGGTTGTAGCATTTGTTATGCTATGTCTATTATCTTTAGTGAGATAATTATCCCACCGATATTTTAATGTCCCTGTGAATCCAGATATAATTAAACTGGCAGCTTGTTTATCTGTGCAGTTTTTTTATTTTATAAATCATAATGGCCATTCCCATTTCCTGTAGCTTGTTGTATATCTGATGTTGTACAAGTCCATCAATATTCCATTTAATAATTACATTTATAGAGTGTGAAGTATGAGGTAGAAATTTATTTTCCTCATACTACATATCCGGGAACAAGGGTTTATTATAATAATTTTTTTGATGAAATATTTAAAGCTTAACTTATTAATGTCATTATCGGACTTTTTGGAGATTGT
>JACEIK010005971.1:61410-94439 GCA_018107945.1 Datura stramonium
TATATATATATATCTTTAGCGTGAAAAGGAAGCTCTCCAAATGGTAAGGGTACATAATGGTAAGATTTGGTATATCTTGATTGGTAAACTACATACGATTCATGTTGGCCCAAATATATCGTGTTGGGTTAGTTCTAGAAGCTAAGTGATTTCAACTTGGGACCTTTGAATGATGATCTGAAAAGCATGCTGAGTGAGTTGTTGAACTTAATAATGTTGTTTAAGCTTAATAATATTATTTAATGATCCTAAATGTAAGTATACCTGTTTGTAGGGTATATTTTGAGATTGAATGTGAGAAGAGGAGTAGTGAATTTTTCTAAGATGAACAATAGTTTAAGTGTGGGGTAGTGAAGTAGGGAATATTTGCGCATTTATTAATCATATTTTCCCCATACTTAGCTATGTTTTGAGAACAAATCGTGTGTGTTTTCTTGTGCTTTGTGTGATATTTGTGAAAAGAAGCTAACAGACATGATTAGATGTGTTTAGGTCTTCAAGTGATGGATTTTGGCTTAATTGTGGCTAAAAAGAGCAAGAATGGCAAAACGGTTGATGAAACAAGTATGATTTAAGTTGGCAGCGCACAGGCATAGCTGTGCTATGGCCTACACACCACACAGACCACTCTAGAGGACCAAGCAGCATGGCGCAGCATGCCTATGGCACAATGGGTAGCGCAAGGCAGAGGGCAGGTCGGATGGTCATCCAAGTCAAATTCCAATTCGAATATGAATAAAAGCTACAAAACCCAATTTCAATCCAAGCAGTAACAACAAAGGCTTAATCTATTATTATAAATATCCTCTCTTAACATGTTTTATTAGGCAGTCAATTATTGTGAATTATCGATTATTGAGTCCAACATAGTCCATTATACTCGAATTTGTCTAGTCAAATATTTGTTGGAAGAATTCGTCAAGTTCTTGTGATTCAATTTAGCTTTGGAGATTAGTTAAAAAAATTCATATTATATTAAGTATTTCATTATGATTTCTTCTACATCTATTGTTATTGTTTTCTCAATCATGAGCAGCTAAATCTTTTAAGCTAGAGTTATTGGAACCATTATGGATTAATGGAAATAGGCAAAATAAAATAGTGATTCATGAATGGTGAATTAAATGGACTATTATTCTCCTCATCTTAATAATTAATTTCCTTGTATCTTCAACTTGCCCAACCAAGGAGGTTGAAGTTACAAAAAGAGAATAATAGTGGTAATTTGACGCTACCAACCCTCATCTAATTACTTGAGCACTAACAGAAGATAGGTCATGGGTTTGAAAATTTCCCTTATCTAGAGTTCTCACAATAGATAACAGGACGAATCGTTGGTGGGCACAACGGGTCATTGTTTCTACTCTTTGCCACTGGAGGAAACTCTAATTTTGATCACAAATTGACGCCTCCATGTAAAGACACCTAATAACTCGTTAGGTGACTGGACGACTCATTACCTTGACTCATCGTCACTACTAGAATTTTGAACAGTTTATGAACTTGACCAACGGACGGGAACAAAGACTCATTAGGTGGAACAATGAGTCGTTGGTTCCACTCAATTCCATTGGGGAATGTTTCAAAGAGATTCTGCATCTCCCCCAACAGACAAACAGAACAACCTGTTATCTAAAACAATGGGTCGTTGTTTCCAACCGTTTTCACTGGAGGGATTTCTAGCCCTTTCTGGATTTCCTCTAATGGCTCCTTAGTACGAGTTGTTAAACCAAACAGTTTCTTATCATCTGGATCGTTGTTTGGAAAAAGAATTTTTTTATCACATTCTGAACTTGAAAAAATAGGCAACATAATGACTCGTTACCACTAATGAAGGGTCATTGTACCACTTGTTGAATCTGATGGAGGAACCTACTGGACAACTAATGAGTGACTTAATGGGTCATTTTCCTTAACAAAGAATCATCTGATGAGTCATTCAGAGAAATATTTTCTAGTTTTTTCGGGGTTTTTCACTCCAAGTTTAGGGTTTAGCCTTAGAAACTTTTGGGGTGTTACAATATTTTCCCCTTAGGAACATTCGTCCTCGAATAAAGGCTAAGTAAGCTGAAAGACTATGGAAAGAGCTGCAATCCCGAACTAAAGACTAATAACTAATTATTGAAGGAGTCACTAACTCCGGTCTGAGATAGACATACTAACTGAATTTATTCAACTAGAGTGCATTCGGAAACATGTATAGAGCTGATGAGTGTCGAACTGAATAGAGTAGTGAGGAAGAATTTGGTACCTGATGCTGAAGCTAAGCTAGAAGGGTATAGGTGAGGGTATTTACCAATCATATCTACTTTTGCTTCCTATGTAGCTCCCTCAACTAGCTGGTTCCTCCATAAAACCTTTACTTAAGCAACCTCCTTGTTCCCTAGCTTACTATTTGGGCTGTTTTCAGCCATTCCCTGATAAGATGAACCTTATTGCATGGGCTCATGTACTGAATTAGGTCCTATTAAGGTAGCTTCACCAACTTCAAACAACCCTATAGGATATCTACACCTCCTACCTTATACTGCCTCGAACAAGGCCATCTGAATACTGGAATGGTAGTTGTTATTGTATGCAAACTAGATGAGAGGTAGATGATTATGCCAACTGCCCTTGAAATCAATCATGCAAGCCCTCAACATATCTTCTAGAGTCAAAATAGTCCACTAATCCTGGCCATCTATCTGTGGCTGAAATGCTATGTTGAGCTTGACCTAAGTACCAAGTCCTTTTTGAAATGACTTCCAGAAGTGTGAGGTGAACTGAGTACTCCTATCTGAAATGATGGACAAGGGAACTCCATGTAGTCTGACTAACACCTAGATGTATAGTCTATCATAATCCTCTATTGAATCTAAGGTCGTAACTAGTAGGAAATGTGCTGACTTAGTCATCCGGTCTACAACCACCCAAATTGAGTCATGTTGTCGGTGCATACGAGGTAGACTTGTAATGAAGTCCATGTTCACTTCTTCCCGCTTCTAAGTAGGAATACAAATATCCTAAGTCATACCCCTAGGTCTCTGACGTTTAATCTTGACTCTCTGATGTTTATTCTTGACTTGTTGGCAGTTTGGACACTTAGCCACAAATTGTGTAATTTCCTTCTTCATGTCATTCCACTAGTAGACTTCCCATAGGTCACGGTACCTCTTGGTGGCACCTGGTTGGATAGAGTACCTAGTGTTGTGAGCCTCTTTTACTATCCGTTGTTTCAAATCATCTACATCAGGAACACATAACCTGCCCTAGTAATGGTGCACACCATCTCCCCCTTTGGAGAATGCTTCCACCTCTTTCCTTAAGACTGCTTCCTTTAACTTGAGTAGAATTGGGTCTTCATCCTACTCTTACTTAACCTCCACCACCAGGAAGGTTTCTAACCCACTCTGGACTACAACTCCACCTTCTGCTGAATCAACCAACAGGACCCCTAACGGAGCCAGTCTGTGAATATCCTTTGCCAGTTCCTTTTTACACTCCTCAACATGGGCAACACTCCCTATAGACATCCTGCTGAGGGCATCAACCATTACATTTTCCTTTCCCTGGTGTTACAACATACTCATGTCATAATCCTTTAATAATTCTAGTCATCTTTTTTGACGCAGATTCAGGTCCTTCTGACTAAACATATACTATAGGCTCTTGTGGTCAGTAAAAACATCCACATGAACTCTATAACGGTAATGACTACAAATCTTCAAGGAAAATACTACCGCTGCTACTTCAAAATCGTGAGTCGGATAGATCTTCTCATGAACCTTGAGTTGTTTGGAGGCATAAACTATTATCGTACCATGCTGCATCAAAACACAACCAAGTCCAACTTTGGAGGCATCACAATAGACCACAAACCTGTCTAAACCTTCTGGAAGAGTCAAAACTGGGGCTGTAGTGAGTCGAGGCTTTTAACATCTGAAAGCTCTTCTTGCATGCATCAGACTATTGAAACATCACCTTCTTTTAAGTTAGTCTAGTCAAAGGAGAGGCAATGGAGGAGTACCCTTCCACGAATCATTTGTAATAACCACCTAGGCCAAAGAAACTCCTAATGTCTGACGGAGAAATGGTTCTGGGCTAGTCCTTGACTGCTGCTATATTTTGAGGATCCACTTGAATACCCTCACTAAGACCACATGACCGAGGAAGGCAATTGATTTTAGCTAGAATTCAAACATGCTAAATTTAGGTCTGTAAAACTATTTTCAAATGGTCTACATTCTCCTCCTCTGTTCTAGAGTAAACTAGAATATCGTCTATAAAGACAATAGTGAACATGTCCAGATACCACTTGAATATACTGTTCATCAGATCCATAAAAGTTGAGGGAGCATTTGTTAGTCCAAAAGACATAAATACGAGTTTTATTGACCATATTGAGTTCTGAAGGCTATTTTTAGAATGTCACATTCTCTGACCCTGAGTTGGCGGTATCCTGATCTAAGATCTAGCTTGGAAGAACAACTAGCTCCCTGAAGTTGATTGAAGAATTCATCAATAACAGGTAGAGGATACCTGTTCTTGATTGTGACCTTGTTTAACGATGATAGTCGATGCACATTCTAAGTGTATCATCTTTCTTTCACATGAATAGGATTGGGTCACCCCATGGAGAGATCCTATGTCTGATGAAGCCCTTATCTAGAAGGTATTTCAGCTTTTCCTTTAACTCCTTAAGCTCAGCTAGAGCCATTCAGTAAGGAGGAATAGAGGTAGCCTGGGTATCTGGGAGAAGGTCTATGCCGAAGTCTATTTTCCTCTTGGGAGAAATTATGGGAAGATTTTCGAGAAACACATCGGGGAACTCATTTACAATTACGACTGACTGAAGTGTCGGGGTCTCGAAACTAGAATATTTGACCCTAACCAAGTGATATATGTACAACTTAGTGATCATTCTCCTAGCCTTAAGGTATGAAATGTACCGACTCTTAGGCGCTGAAGTACTACCCTTCCATTCTAGGATTGGTTCATCAGGAAACTGAAATTTAGTGACCTTGGTTTTGCAGCTAACTGAGGCATAAAAAGAATATAACAGTCCATGTCAAGAATGAGGTCGAAGTAGACCATATCTAACTTTACTAGATTAATTTTGGTGACTTTTTGTAACACTATGATCGGATAATCGTTGTACACCCAGATAGTTCTAACTGAGTCACCAACTAGGGTAGAGACTGAAAACAGTTTTGAGAGAATATCTGGGCTAATATCAAATTGGACAGCAATGTATGGAGTCCCAAAAGAGAGTGAGGCTCTTGGATCTAGTAAAGCATAAACATCTATTTGAAAGAGATGTAACATACCAGTGACTACGTCAGGTGAGTTCTTCTTGTCTTGATGGGAAGATAAAGCATAAAAGCGGTTCTAGCGCTGACCGCTACCTATACCCGAGGTAGTACCCTGTTGAGCTAAAAGACCTGGCAGAGCTGCCAATGTGGTGGACTGAGCCTTCCCCCGTCCTGTTGACGGGCAATATCTCAACCCATGACTCAGGTGGCCACAACCAAAACAACCCTCTTGCCCATGCAGCATTCACTCAGATGATTCTTGCCACACTTAGAACATATTGGAAATGTACAAATGCTCGAAACATGAATCTGCGACTGGAAGCCTGACGCTCCACCCCTCCAATCTTTATGTGGCTTGGAAGAAGGAGCACTTTATGCTGAGGGTGAAGGAGGTCTCTACTGTTGCTGTAAGTGACTACTACTGCCTGACCTCTGCTGAGAATACTCAAACTGGCCTGCTTGTGCCCGTTTATTCTCCCACTCTCTCTCCTTCAGTTTCTCTGCCTCTATCTATTGTGCGTGGATAATGAGTTTGGAGATGTCCATCTCATTTATTAGCATGGCAGTCCTGTACTCCTTGACTACCAAATCTAAGACTCCATTTACGAACTTGAGCATGCGAGCCCTCGACTCCGCAACCATTTCTGGAGCATACTTCGACAGTTGAGTGAAATTTAACATATACTCCTGAACTATCATGTCATTCTGCCTCAAGTTTACAAACTCAGCGACCTTAGCTTTGCTTAACTTGCGGGGAAAGAATCTATCCAAGAATGCAGTCACAAACTCATCCCACTCCACCGGACATGCACCATTTATCCTTCTCTCTTTCCATTGCTTATACAATATCTGAGCCACTTCATTTAACTGATAAGCAGCTAGATTTTCACTTTCTACAGAAGTAACACCCATGATTTCGGTGATCTTCTGCACCTCGTCAATGAACTCCTACGAGTCTTGACCTACCTTAGATCCATGAAATGCTGGGGGATTCATCCTAGTAAAATCACAAACTCTAGCAGTAGCTACAGACCCATTAGTATTGACTAGTACGATGACCTGTTTGTTGACTTGATTGGTCATTGCATGAGCCAGCATTTGAATAACAGCCCAGAACTCTACATGTGACACCTGATCATCCTGAGAGGATGCAGGAGCTGGTGGGACTAGCTGGTTAGCATTACCATTCCTCCTTCTATCCCTCTTATAGGAGTCATTGTCAATGATGAGTAGGAAATTTACCAACTTATTAGGCTCCTAAGCATGACTTTTTGCCTAGTTTTTGAATCATTTATGTGGATTTTATGCTCTTTCTCTTTGATTCTTTGTAGGTACTTCACGTGAGTGGAGAAAGCATAAAATCGAGCGGAACACATAATGTTTGAGATGGAATTTCATGAGTTATTATATGAAGGAGAGGATCCGAAGATAATGGAAGATTTGAGCTCAAGAAGAGGGGTAAGGACGTGCTTTGAATCGGCTAAACACGGATTCAGAAGGGCCAAACGCAGAAGTTACTGCCCAGACCGGCTAACCAACTAGCTCTTAGTTTTCCTGTAGTTTTCAAGTTGCTTATGTGGATTTTATTCTCTTTATCTTTGATTCTTTGTAGGTACTTCACACGAGTGGAGAAAGCATGAAATAGCGAAAAACACATGAAGTTTGAGATGGAATTTTATGAGTTAGTATATGAAGGAGAGGAGCCAAAGATAATGGAATATTTTAGCTCAAGAAGAGGAGTAAGGACATGATTTGAATGGGATAAACGTGGATCTGGAAGGGAGAAACACAGAAGTTACTGCCCAGACCGGCTAACAAACCGGCTCTTCGCAAGTTAGCACCAGATTCTCTACTTAACACCTTTACTTAATGAGTCACCCAATGATTCATTAGGTGACTGGACAACTTGTTGCCTTGACTTGCCGTCTTGATTGGAATTTTGAAAAGTTTCTAGACTTGACCAACGAATAGGAACAATGACTCGTTATGTGGAACAACAAGTCATTGGTTCCACTCTATTGTCACTGGGGAAAGTTTCAATGATATTCTGGATCTCCCCCAACAGACGAACAGAATGAGCCATTATATGAAACAACTGGTCGCTGTTTGCAATCGTTGTCACTGGACGAATTTCTAACCCTTTTTGGATTTCCTCTAACGACTCTTTATGACAAGTCGTTAATCCAAAAAACGACTCGTCATCTGGCTCGTTATTTGGGAGAAGAATATTTTATCACATTCTAAACTTGATAGAATGTGCCAGATAATGACTCATTACCACTAATGATAGGTAATTGTACCACTCATTGAATCTGAGGTAGGAACCTGCTAGACAACTAACAACTGACTAAATTGGTTGTAGTCTCTAACAACGACTTATCTAATGAGTCATTCTGAGAATAATTTTTTGGTTTCTTCTAGGTTTTTCACTCCAAGTCTGGGGTTTAGCCTTAGGAACTTTATGGGTGTTACATTGAGAGAAGTGGCACACCAACTCCTGAACTGTAGAATTTTCATTAACACCTTGGTGACATAGAAAAAGTGGCGCGCCAGAAGCCAAACTTCAAAAGAAATTCAAGCCAAGTCAGGCGAGATGGGTGAAGTGGTGCGTCAGGTCCTGTTTGCAAATTATTTTTCTATGTCCAAAATCTAAGTTACTAATGGGAAAAGGGGGAATTTGTTACCATGCTTATCAATAGATTGCTAGGGAATTTTTTAGAGGGTGATCAATCAATATATGCAGGTTTTGTTGGAAAGAAAAAGAGACAATAAATTCCATTTTCTTCTTAGATTTTTCTTTATTAATCTTTACTTTTTGTGATTCGAATAATGATATCTATGGGTTCAATCTTGAACATGAGTGGCTAAACTCCCTAATCTAGGGTTTTGGCCACAACTTGATGGTTGTAGTTTGAAAGTTCATTTATGCAAGATAATTAAATCTTCTTTTTAAGATTGGTTATGCTTACTTGATTTCATGTTTATTCGTTAGTTTGATCAACTATCGAATATTATAAATTGGCTCATTAGTTGAACTCGGGAGAGGGAACGAATGAGGGTTAAAAGAAGCATATAGTAGGTTTTAATTCCTTGTCAAGAGGCCAAGGGGTTGATTTCATTGTTGAGGATTGGGATATAACATCCAAACTGCTTAGCTAAGTCAGGTATCTTTAACTTTCATCTCACATTTCTCTTGCAACCATAAGGATATAGGTGTTAGGGTTCATGAGATAGTTCTTGTCTATTCGAGAGAACAGTTGAGAAATGAGTTTGTAACTTGAAACTAATAGTCTTTGGAAGTTTTAGTCTAGTGTATTTGAATCTTAAAACTCAACTTGAAAACGATAGTGCCAAGACCTTGAATCTTAATCATCATTTGAATTGCAACTCTCTTACAAGCGAATTTATTTTATTAGCTTTGATTTACATTTCAAGTTTAGTAGAAAGTAATCTCAAAACTCTTTCAAAACTTTATTTATGTTTTTCTTGAATAGTGTAGTGAGGATTTAAACTAAACAATTAATCTGACAAGTATTTGTGGGTACGATATCTGGACTTCATCATCCTATATTACTTTTGACCATGTATGCTTGCATGTGCACTTGGAGACATAAAGTTTTTGGCGTCTTTATCAGGGATATGAATATTGATTAATTGTTTTTTGTTGTGATTTTTATTCCACTATTTCATATTTTACGTTGGTTGTTGGTTGTTGCATATTTCATATGTTATTTGTTTAGTGTATGCTACATACTCAAAGTCTGGGACAACCCTTGGCTTACTTTAACCCGAAAATAGAAAGAATGTTTTGTTGGTTAGTAGTAATAGCAGAGAACAATGAGCAAGAACGTGCCAACAACCCAGATCAGATTCCAGTGCTAAACTTTGCTGGTCTAAACTCAGAGAATGCTTTTAAAGAAATCATCAAGTCAACCATCACAGGAAATTTTGTGTTAAAGGAGTGAACCGTGCGGTTGGTTCAAAACACTTGTTAGTATCAGGGTGAGCGACATGATGGTTCCCACAGGCATTTGATGACATTTGTAGAACTGAGTGCGAATTTTCATTACCAAAATATTTTTGATGAGTATGTTAAGCTCAAACTATTCTCATTTTCATTGACTGGAGAGGCAAAGGTATGGCTTCAAAATGAGCCAGCAGGGTCTATCACCACTTGGGAAGCTCTTTCAAGTAAATTCATAAACAGGTTTTTCTCTTCAAGGAGAACAAAGGAGTTAAGGGGAAATGTCACGATCCGAACATACACCGGATCGTAAACATGGGACAAGGGACCCCGAGAGACCCCAAGTCGACCCATGGCACATGCATACGACTTATCTCATTTAAATAAACGGAAATACTTAGCATAAAACATAGCGGAAACGTAACCATAGCGTAAAATCTGAAAGTACTAGACATACACATAAGTGTAGTGCTAATACTGTCTGGAAGCCTCTACTACATACGATGGGTTGATGTGACAACATCCCCAACTAACCCGACCAATACTAAAACACAAGATAACAGTAAACTCTGTCAAACAACCCTCGGAATATGAGGACTCACCAATAATCTGAGAGTGAAAGCGGAGATGGACTAAGAATGAGGATGAACCTGAGATCCGGACCCTATATCATGAAACGATACAACATAGAAAGTATGTGGTTAGTACGTGGAATGTACTGAGTATGCAAGGTAAGTAAAAAGGACATTTAAAAGTAATGTGAAACTCATAAGTAAACATAGGAGAAGGACATCATGCATATATCATAAACTCTGTAAGAAACATAAGGCTCAAGGATTTAAAATCATTCATAAATCATTCATTATCATAATTGTTAGTAAACTTTATCGAAAAAGAACTTTATCCAATAACATAAATGCAACAATGCATAAAACATGCGGAACAATGGTAGGACTTGTCATAACCGACACCATCATGGTAGAGCCTTTCATGATGCCCCAACTATCTCGCTCAAGTGGGCAGAGCCGACCCTGGCTTGCCAGGTGAGGGTCCTGCATTAGGCGTGATATCACATTTGAGAGGATCATTATCAATACAATAAATCAATAGAAACCCAAGGTGGCATGTGGTTATGAAACACCGGTGTAGTCCTTTGAACGCCAGGCTGCTTGGTGCTAGACACGGCTCCCGAAAACATGTATATAGGCTCATACGTAAATCAATAACATCATGCATTAAAATTCATTGGCTAAATTTAACATTTATCATCATTGAACCCCTTTAAAACATTCTTAGACAAGAATTAAAGGCCCTTTTCATCGGCCAACATCATAAATCGATAAATCATTAAATTCGTTTCGTAAATCATAAATCATAGTTCAACATGTGGGCATTTCGCAATACTTCATCATACTCAATTCATTCAAAATATGCTCATAAACATGGGTGACTTGAATTCATGCTTTTCCATCACAAATAAATCTCAAAATATTGAATATCATAATAAATCATAACTTTCATGAACCTTCATCAATGGGCATTTTATATTTAAAAAGCTTGAAATATGATTTTAAAGAAAGTAATATAAAACCTACCCATCATTCTTAATTCAATAATTAAAACTCAATTAAATCATACCCATAATGAGAGAAATCACATTTTCATGCATTTGGGTAAAACCCCATAGAACTTGAATAGGAGAATTCATGATTTAAAATAAAGTTTGGGCATGGGTGCGAAAGGATTCACCCATTCTAAACCTACATACCTGGGAACACTTGGTTCTTAATTTCCCCTTGAAAGCCCAAGATGGAATTTTGAGAATTTTGAGGAAGAACACTTGAATCAACTTCTACTCCTCTCTCTAACTCTTTCATGCATAAATGAGGCTTAACATGGACTAATTCCCTTTAAAAGACCCTATTCCGACCTTAAAACGACATAGTTTAGGCCTTAGGAGTTTAGGAAATTACGAGAAGGCCCTTAGTAATTCGCAGAAAATAATTGCCAGGTAACCCTAACGGGTGAACTGACGACTCGTCAGGATGGGCAACAACTCATCGTGTCGCTCGTAAAGTACACTGGCTCATCCTCAATTAAAATTCCATAGGCTTGCTCACGACCTACCTCACAAGTCGATGGGACTGACCAGGACTCGTGGGGTCCCATCCGTTAGGTGCACTGGCCTGACCTCCAACTTAATCCTCATCCTCATCCCATGGTAGACCTGATGACTCGTGGTGGTTGACCACGAGTTGTTCCCATTCCCATGGGGACCTCAACTCCTCAGCCCATTCCAGCCTTCCCATGAGCCACCTGACGACTTGTGGCGTCTCTTCACGACTCATCCAGCACTGCTGCAACATTTTTTTGTCCAGATTTTCCCCATTCGACTCCCGGTCTGATCCTTGGGTTCCCGAGATAAAATAATATCTCCCCCTTGGGAACATTCATCCTCGAATGTTAGAAACATTCAGAAAACTCAAAAACAAGTTATCACCATATACAAATACTGATCATTTAAGTTGAAAATTGATGGAATGACTAACTTCGAAAGGAACTATATAACTGAACTGAATTCAGACACCACATACATACGCCATATCATAAAACAAACTTGTACACGCATGAACTAAAAATGAAAAACTGATTAGAGGTTTAGGTCAAAAATAATACCTAAAGCGGAAACTGAGCCAGTAGAGAACAGGTGTGTGTATCTAGCCATCATATCTGCTTCGGCTTCCCACATAGCTCCTTCAACATGATGATTTCTCCATAATACTTTATCTGAAGCTATGTCTTTGTTCCTCAACCTCTGAACCTGACGATCCAAGATCTCCACCGGGATTTCTTTATAGCTGAGGCTATCCTTTACACCAACGTTGTCCATCGGAACTACGAAAGCTGGATCACCCAAGCACTTTTTCAAAAGTGACACATGAAACACAAGATGAACTGAAGATCACTCCAAGGGAAAGTTCAACTCATACGCCACCTTACCAATTCTCCTCACCACCCGGTAGGGACCAACATAGTGAGGACTGAGTTTCCCCTTCTTCCCGAACCGCATGACTCCCTTCATGGGAGATACCTTTAGAAATACCCAGTCGTCCACATCAAACTTCAGATCCCTTCTCCTCACATCAGCATAAGATTTCTAATGACTCTGACCGGTTTTTAACCGGTCCCCTATCAACTAGACCTTTACCATGGCCTCATAAACCGAATCAGGCCCTATCATGGCTGCCACACTAACCTCAAACCATCCGATGGGCAATCTACACCTTCGCCCGAAATGAGCCATTTGTGCCATCTGAATGCTAGAGTGATAACTGTTATTATAAGAAAACTCAATTAAGGGCAAATGATCATCCCAACTACCTTTAAAATCCATAACACATGCCCTCAATATGTCCTCAAGAGTTTGGATTGTTCACTCGTCTTGGCCATCCGTTTATGGATGAAAGGTCGTGCTGAGCTTGACTTGAGTCCCATGTCCCTTCTGAAAAGACCGCCAAAATTGAGAGGTAAACTGAGTACCTCTGTCTTAAATAATAGACAAGGGCACTCCATGAAGTCGAACCAACTCCAAAGTATACAACTTGGCATAATCATCAGTTGAATCCGTGGACTTGGCCAGTAGGAAGTGTGCTGCCTTAGTTAACCCGTCGACCACCACCCAAATGGAGTCATAGTGTCGGCGAGTACGAGGTAGGCCTGTAATGAAATACATATTTATCTCCTCCCACTTCCAAGTGGGAATGCTAATATCCTAAAGTATACCTCCCGACCTTTGATGCTCGACCTTCATTTGCTGACAGTTTGGACATTTGGCCCTCTTCATACCATCCCATCAATAGATTTCCCGCAAATCTCGATATATTTTCGTAGATCCCAAATGGATGGAATATTTGGTACCATATGCCTCATGCAATACCGAACCCTCAAATTATCATTTTTTGGAACACGTAGTCGACCCTGGTATTATAGCACACCATCTCCCCCTTGAGAGAAAACCTCAACCTCTTGAGTCCGCACTATTTCCTTTAGCTTCCTCAAAGTCGAATCCTCATCTTGCTTAGATTTGACATCGATCACCAAGGACGATTCTAACCCATTCTGCATAATAACACCGCTATCAGTAGAGTTAATCAATCTAACTCCCAATCTTGCAAGTCGGTGGACATCCTTCACGAACTCCTTCTTTCCCTCATCCACGTGGGACACACTCTCCATAGAGGGCCTACTAAGTGCATCCGCAATGACATTAGCCTTGCCCGGGTAGTAAAGGACACTCATGTCATAGTCCTTAAGTAGCTCCAACCACCTCTGTTTCCAAACGATAAGTAATGCTGCCATATCTTAAATGCAAACACCACCGCAACCAACTCAAGATCATGGGTCGGGTAATTCTTTTCGTGAATCTTCAGTTGTCGAGAGGCATATGCTATTACTTTCCCATGATGCATCAACACACATCCCAGTCTGACTCTCGCAGCATCACAATACACTACAAAGCCATCAGTACCATCGGGTAGAGTTAACACTGGTGCTGAAGTGAGTTGGGTCTTCAACTCTTAGAAGCTTTTCTGACAAGCATCCAACCATTGGAACTTCACTCTTTTCTGAGTCAACTTAGTCAAATGTGCCGCAATAGATGAGAAACCCTCAACAAATCTCCGGTAGTAACATGCCAGGCCCAAGAAACTCCAAATTTATGAAGGATTCACCGGCATGGGCCAATTCTTCACCGCTTTGATTTTCTGGGAATCTACCTTGATGCCCTCACCTGATACCACATGGCCTAAAAATGCCATCGGGTCCAACCAAAACTCACATTTGCCGATCTTTCCATACAACTGATGAACCTTGAGGGTCTAAAGTACTATTCTTAAGTGAGCGGCATGCTCCTCCTCGCTCTGAGGGTATATAAGGATGTCATCGATGAACACAATTACAAACATGTCCAGATACTTCTTGAACACCCTTTTCATTAGGTCCATAAAAGTCGTAGGAGCGTTAGTTAGTCCAAATGACATAACTACAAACTCGTAATAGCCATACCGAGTTCTAAAAGCTGTCTTCGGGATATCACACTCCAAAACTCTGAGTTGAAGGTATCCAGACCTGAGATCTATCTTCGAGAAACACCTGGCACCCTGGAGCTGGTCAAATGAATCATCGATCCTGAGCAAGGGGTACATGTTCTTTAGAGTTACGTTATTCAATTGCCGATAGTCAATACACATTCGAAGGGACCCATCCTTCTTTCGACAAAGAAAACCGGTGCACCCCATGGAGACTAGCTCGGTCTAATGAATCCCTTATCCAACAGATCCTTAAGTCGATCCTTCAACTCCTTTAGCTCGGCTAGAGCTATCCTGTAGGGAGGAATAGACATAGGCTGCATATCAGGTAAGAGATCAATGCCGAAGTCGATTTCCCTCACAAGAGGAACACCTGGCAATTCATTAGGAAACCACACCCATAGCAAACATCTGAACCGAGTAGGCACTCCCGGCATGACTCTTGCCATACTTCCCACAAGCCAGAGAGGTATACTCTAACTGGGTGCCCCTCTGATCCATCGACCCTGAAGCCCTGCTCCTATGATCACCCATGGGTCTAGATGGAACACTAGCTGATGATGGTGTTGGGGCCAGTGATCTCTGCTAAAACTGTGGACGGTAGCCACCGCCGAACCTCTGATGCAAAAACCCACAGTTATCTGTCCGAGCCCTCTTTGCCTCCCTCTCCCTCGCAGGAGCCGCATCCATCTTCTGGGCGTACAACACAATGCGAGGAAAGTCCATATCCTGGTGAAGCATGGAAATCATGCAATCCTTGTCTAAGTAACCAGCCACACCATGAACGATTAAGCACACCCCCACCCTCTGATCCGTCACTAACTCTGGGGCGTACTTTGACAAATGAGTGAACTCAAGCGAATACTCCAGCACTGTCATCTTTCCCTGCTTGAGGTTCACAAACTCAGCTGCTTTCAACTCCCTTACCTACCGAGGGAAGAACCTATCGAGAAAGGCCATGTGAAACTCATCCCAACTGATAGGGCCCGCTCCCGCTACCCTACGGTCCTTCCATTGCTTGTACCAAATATGAGCGACCTTCTTTAGCTGATAAGAGGCCAAGTCAACACACTCCCCGTTTGTCACCCCCATAACCTAAGTGACCTTCAAGATCCCTTCAACGAACTCGTGTGGATCCTTGTCCACCTTTGATCCCTTGAACTCAAGAGGGTTCATCCTCAAGAAGTATCTAATTCGAGCCGCCACTGCATTGCCATTCTGTGGGACCTGCGCAACAGCTTACTAGGTTATTTGCTTGTATTTGACTTTTTTGTAATTATTTCCTTAAATTACATTTATTTTTGTATTTTTCTTTGATACCAACAGGTTGTCCTCCGTTGGATGCTAAGCACTCGGAGTAGAGGAGACCCCTTTGTTCCACTCAATCCCAAAATCGAACGAACACTACATAGAATGGAAAACCATGAGCAGAGAGAAGCCCGCTTAACGGAAGAAGCTAGGCAAGACTAGCTAGCTTGATTTGCTGCACTTCAGCAAGCTGGTGATGATAGAGATGAGGTGGTAAATGTTGGTCGACATGGGAGGGTCAATCGAGCTTAGAGATTTTCCCCTCAGTTCTTCGATGACGATGACCCAGATTTTGATGAGGTTGGGTCAACTGGAGCAATTGTGCCACCACCACTGCCCGCTGGGGCAAAATTCGACATTACGAGCATCATGATTCAATTGCTAAACATGAAAGGAGTGTTCAGTGTCCACGCAGCGGATGACGCCAACCTGCACTTGATGAATTTTGTAGAAATATGCAAGGCATACAGGTTGCTCGGAGTAAGCCAGGATGCGATAAGACTCCGACTCTTCCCTTTCTCTCTATCAGGGAAAGCTACTTTGTGGTTATCAGAGTGTCCCAACGACTCCATAACCAACTGGAGGGAGATGTAACAAGCCTTCTTGGAAAGGTTCTTTCCTCCATCAAGGATGTTAAAGTTAAAAGATGAGATCTATAATTTCTGGAAGATTACGACGGAGGCACTTCATGAAACCTGGTTGAGGATCAAAAAGAAGTTGACTAAGTGCCCGAACCATAAAATTCTAGATGACAGTTTGTTGGAAATCTTTTACAAGTCTCTGTATAATATCACCAAGGTTGTAGCAGACACAGTGGCGGGTGGGGCATTAATAAGTCACATCTCGGAGGAAGCAGCCACTATCCTTGACAAGGTGACAAAGACAAATAGGGCCCTGGATATGAGGGAGGCTGATGTAGTGGCAGGTATATATATTGTTGGTTTGACTGAAAACCAATGAAGGAAGGAGGAAGAACGCGAGCAGGAGTTGGCTAACATGCGCACATCATTGGATTTGCTGACAAAGAATATCATGGGAGCAGGCGCCAAAAAGGTAAATGCAGTGGGAACACAAGGAATGGAGCAAGGAGCAGATCACTCTAATTCTGAGGAGGAGGCAAACTTCCTAGATAGCCAGGTGGCGGGTTTCCGAGCCAACGCCCAAGCATCTGGACAAGACAATTTGCGCCAATGTTTTGAAAATCAAGGTCGGAACAAATACAGAGACAACTACAACAGGAACGGGTTTAGAGATAGGAGTCGTGGTCATGAGCGAGAGGGAGTATGGAGAAGGAATGAAGGATATCTCAATGATCGGGCTGGAGTCTGTGTGCCTCCTAACGCACGAGAAGGGGAGGCCAGACAACCAAAGTTGGAGAGTATGATGGCCGAAATGCTGAAAAAGGTGAGGTCCACAGATGATTAGTTAAAAGAAATTCGAAGCGTCTTATCTATCATGGGTCAGAAAGTGGAATCTCATGCCAATACTATCAAGAAGATAGAACACCAACTTGAGAAATTGTCGGCATCAATTAATCCTAGACAAAAGGGTACACTCCCTAGCAACACTGTCCAGAATCTAAAAAATGATTCTCATTACATGGCAATGATGACTAGGAGTGGTAAAATCACGGTTGACTCCCCATACCCTATTGAAGTTTAAAGGAGGAAAGGGAGCATGATGGAGGAAGAAGAGATTAGTGATGAGACACAACATGATGGGTTGCAAAAGGCCCCTAGGAGTAAGAAGGGATGCAACTTGGATCAAGGGGCAAATCTAGCGCAAAAGGCTATCCCAAGACCACTGCCACCATTCCCGCAAAGGGTGAAGAAAAAGGCAGATAATGGTAAGTTCAAAAAATTTGTTTCAATGCTCAAACAACTTTCTTTGAACATACCGTTGGTCGAAGCACTAGAGTAGATGCCAGGTTATCAAAAATTCATGAAGGACCTAGTGACGAAGAAAAGATCTATAAGCTATGAGCCGGTTGACAATGTCCATCACTACAGTGCCATAGCAACAAGGGTCTTAGCTTAGAAAAAGGAAGACCTAGGTGCCTTCACGATTCCTTGCACCATTGGTAATGTCGAGTTCGCAAGGGCACTCTGTGATCTGGTAGCTAGCATTAATCCAATGCCCTTGAAGGTCTTCAAGAAGCAAGGATTGGGAGCCCCCACACCAACCAACATGCGGCTACTGATGGCTGTCAGGACAGTAAAGAGACCAATGGGCATCCTAGTTGATGTTCTCTCCAAGGTTGACAAGTTTATATTCCCAGTGGACTTCGTGATCTTGGATTGTGAGGTCGATTATGCGGTAGCCATCATTATGGGGAGACCATTCCTCGCTACTGGGAGAGCTCTAGTTGATGTGGAAGCTGGCCTGTTAAAATTCAGGCTAAACAAAGAAGAGGTCACTTTCAACATCTTTCGGACTATGAAGGAACCAAAGGAATTTAGTGTGATCTCAACACTTGAGGATGAGTATGAGTCACTTGATTAATTCTGAGTAGTCAAGAGACTTGTATCGTGCCGCGAAGTTAAATTAGGCGCTTCTTGGGAGGCAACCCAAGTTATTAATCTAATGTGTGCTCAGTGTGTAGAGAAACAAAAATAGGTGGCTGAAAAATCTGCTTCTACAGGATCTCAGTACAAATTGTGGTGAGGTCCTACAAGTCATGGTAGCAATGGTGGTGAAAACAGAGAAAATTCTAAGAAAAGTCTGACCTGCGACTCATCCAATGATTTGTACCTCGATGGTACGAGTCGTAGGATGCTCTCGTAAGTCACCAGGTAAGTTCTCTATAACTAAAGTCATTACGTGCTAGGGATGAGTCGTAGGTTGCTCCTACGACTCATAGTATGAGTCGTGACGAGTTAAAATTAACCTGATTCGACCTAGATTTTTAAATTGACCCTCACCAACTTAAACTTCAAAATCAACAAATTTCCCATGCTAACACCTCAAAACCCCAAAACCCACGACTTGATAACCTTCTTCCCAACACCCGTAGCCTCCCAACATCAAGAAAATAAGCTAGAAATTCTTGCTTGTACTGAGTGTGCGAAGCCCTCGCAATTGATTTCAGTCTATGAATCTTGAATCAAGTAAGTAATTTATATTCTAAGTTCTTAATTCTTGAAAGTGAGCTTGAGGGAATCGAAAAAAACCATAAGAATCATTGGGTGTGCTTGAAAAGAAATGGGTAGGTGAGAAATACACTAATTCGACCGAAAACCCACTGGAAATCGATTGAATTTTTGCCTTAGAAAACCTAAGGGGAGTTACGGGTAGGGGAGGATTAAGCGGTGTAAAAAGGAAGGGTACCTAATTCTAGACCTGGGTGAAATTTGAGTACCCAAAAATGTGAAAAACAAATACCTACACATTGATCAAAATGAATCTTAAAAATAGACTAAAATAGGGTATGTAGCACCGTACGGGTCGCAGGTTTACACTACAAATCGTACTGAGTGCTCGTACCACTTATCTTGAAAAATTGATTTGGGAAGCCCATCCTATGACTCGTGGAATCGACCTACGGGTCATACCACGAGTCATGGTGAAAATTAGAATTTCTGAAAAATGGGACATCATCAGACGACTCAAAGTATGGATCGTACCTTCATGGTATGAGTCGCACCTGCGAGTCCTGGGCACTATCAGGGCTTCTCACGAGTCGTACCTTCGAGGTACGACTCATACTGAAGACCCGTGATGAGATACTGAATTTCTTCTATCTGATTTTTCTTTTTCAATAATGGAATGCTAACCTCTTTCTCACCAGGTACAATGACATAAAAACGCAGGGCAGAAAAAACATAAGCCCGCAGGCAATTGATAGATGAAACAACGGACTCAGAGTCTGATCAGGCTGGAGATTCACCTAGTGGTTCACATGAGGATTATCAAGTGGCACCTTAGACATAGATGGAACAAGAGACACTAGGGAATGAGCAAAGGCCCAAGTCGAAGTAACCACGACCACATCCGCTCAAGCTCCCCAGTCTGAAGAGGGAGCTAGAGAGGAACAACAAAGGCTAGGAACCGATTCCAACACTGATGAAGGGTCTGAAGGGACCCATGATGATGTAGAAAGTAGTGAGGAAGTAGTGGAGGAGGAGACCCCTGCCAGAGAGAACAAAACAATGCGGTGGAGAGAGTCGGGTGCTAAAGAGATATATGAACAAGGTTTAGCTCTCAACTGCAATAATAAATCAAAGAGAAGCATCCAAGAAGAACCGCGGATCCTCACTAATTCCCTAAATGAAGTTGAGGAGATGAAGCGTATTTTTAGCTTCTATGTGTTAGATTGGATGGCCAAGACCCCTTCACAATACACAGAGGAGATCGTCAAGGAGTTCTATGCCAACTACCTAGCCACAATTGAGGAGAAAGCAAAGAAGGGGAAAAAGATAAGGAGCATCCTTGCTTTGAGAGTGTTCTATTCTGAGGGCGAGTAGTTGATGTATCCGACCGGACTATTGCAAGGATGTTATATGGACCTCAGTTCAGACCAACAAGGCTAACACCCGAGAATGATTATAGGGTTGAGGAAATGAAGTAGATTAGGAGTATGAGAAGGGGTGAGTGACAGAGGCAGCTACAATGGCTGGCACAGGTGATAGCTGAGAACAAGGACGAGGTTGAGTGGGTGGCAGGTGGCAAGCAGGTGGCAAAGAATTCATTGAATTTTCTTGCAAAGGCCTGTTGGATATTGGTGAGACATAAGTTAGCACCCACAGTCAATGATAACATGCTGAGTGCTGATAGAGAGGCATTGGTGGCATGCCTCATGTCCCGCTACCCTCTTAACATCCCAAGGATCATAGCTACCGAGATACGAGACAGGGCAATGGAAGTAAGCACTACTGTTCCATTCCAAAGCCTTTTATACAGTTTGTGCAGGGAGGATGGAGTACAGTGGGGTGACGTGAGATTGATCGAAGTCCAAAGAATTGCTGATATAGGCCTTATCTGAGATGAGATGAACCTGGTAAGTAGATCTAGATTGCCCACAACCATCCCAGTAGCTCAGCAAGCAGGGGACGTACAGGTGAATGTCCCCAGTACTCAGGAGCAGAGCGAGACACCGGATACAGATGTCGGTCATTCATAGTCAGCTCCTAGCACCTCATCTACACCGCTACCTAGTGTACAAACTCAGATTTCAGAAGGGTACATCTTGGTACCGCAAGATTTCCTCCAGAAGCTGGCACAGAGATTGACCATGGCCAAGTGCAAAATTCAGGCAATGATGGAGAAAGTAAAGCCATGGGTCAAATCTGAGATAGATGCAGCAGCTCAGTCCCTTCATGCCCACCTGAATAGTTTTGAGAGCAGATTTAATTGAGGATGGCGGAGCAGTCAGACACCGGCAGTCTTCATGCGGAGTTGGGGGCTCTTCGGAGCCAAGTGGATGAGTTGTCTTTACGACAACCAACTTATAGCATCCCCCACTCTTCCGGACCTGGATGCAGAGCTTGAGGAGGATATTGACTTGGCAGCATACTGGGGCCAACTGCAGCCGGTGATAAAGGAAAAAAGAGAGTTGCTGATGATGCTGGTGAGGAGAGTGTGAAAAAGAAGAGAAAGAAGGAGAATAAAGAGTGCAAGAGGGCTATATCAGAGAGCATGTGAGCTCATGAGGAGCATATGACTGAGCTGCATGAGAGAGTTAGAGGATCGGGAAGCTCCACGACAGCTCAACCCGAGCTTGTTAGTGGCCTTGACCCTTCGGGTAAGCCACGTTTAGCCCCGGTTTTCACAGAGGCCTTTCAAATGGCTACAGTCACTGAGGGGGGTCCCACTACCCCCATTGTTACACCATTGAGTGCGCCGGCCACCGCTAGCGCCACTACTACCATGAAGGTACCATCTTCGCGAGATGATAGAGGCGAAGTATGAGTAGCCACAAGTATGTCCCTTTTCCTTTCAAGCTTATATTTTGTGCTTCGGGGACGAAGCTCATTCTTTAAAAAGGGGGGTCGTACTTGTATTTTTGGGATATTTTTGGTTCGCCTGAGGGTTTTTCTTGCCATGTTTCTTTTTCCTCAGACAAGCGATCTAGTAGAACCGGCATGTATTAGATTTTTTTATTTTTAGTGGTGATTTTTTCTTGATTAGAAAGTAACATAGGAATACTCATCCATTGAATATGCACTACTTTTGTTGTTTTTGAAAAATTGACCCTATTTAAAATATTTTTCTATGTATTTGTGACAATAATGCATGCTTTCTATGGATCATTTTATGTCATTTAGTTATTTATAGTGCTAGTCTTGTTAATCCATGTATGAACCATACAGGTAAATTTAAAATAGTTCATGTACCATGTGTGAGTGAGGTCTTAGTATCTGTTGCGTATGTTGTTGTGGATCTAGAACTTGCCCGGTAGGTCTCTGCAAAGGTTGAGGATGGTTGGTTAGGAGATGATCATATGCCATTTTTGTGTTACCTAACTTTTTGCCTATATTGCCGTACCAAAGTGTCATGAATCCCCTGATCCCAAGTTTGAGCCTTAATTGACCATATTTCTTTGATTTACCTTCTAACCGTACCCAATTGTTTATAATGAACCTGTTTGCACCTAGTCCTTCCTTGGATATTATAAACCTCAACATAAGAAAAATGCTTAAGTTAAGGGTGGCTAAAGTAGGGGTGCATAAATGCTGGGAGTGGGAGAAAAGGAATGAAATGAAAAAGAAGATAAAAAAATGGTGAAAAATAAGGTGTGGTGAGGTGAAAATGTAAAAAGCTAAAAGTTTGAGAATATTGAAAAAAGAAGAGAAATTCAAAATTGCTTGAAAGTGTTGAAAAATGTGAAAAATCACCTCACCCATGCAAATGCTCATAAAATGGGAAGAAGGGAAGAAAAGGAGACAAAAAGAATGAAGGGTGAAATAGGAGAGTGTTGTAGCTAATGAATGTAGTGCCAACGAAGGGATAGTCACTAATAAAATCTTTCATCTTTATCATGTCCAGCCCTAAGCCTACATTACAAGTCATATCAAGTCCTACAGTGATCTTAGTTTGACCATCTAACACACCGAAGCGGAGAAAATAAGGGCAAGCCTATGGTATCAGATGCATAATACTTGCAGTTCTTTTTGAGAGTGAGTCTTCATTTTCCTAGTCCCGTGTTTCAATTGATACTTCATACTAGAGTGGGGACTTCATTTTTTGTGAGGGTACATGGAGTATGTTTGCTTTTAACATTGGTCTTTGTGAACCACATAGGTGAAGACTTGATTTCTTATTGATATCTAGATGACATGTCTTCATCCCTGAATATGATGTTTTGAGGGTGTTGGCAATACTCCAGCATTGTCATCTTTCCCTGCTTGAGGTTCACAAACTCAGTTGCTTTCAACTCCCTCATCTACCGAGGGAAGAACCTATCGAGAAAGGCCATGTGGAACTCATCCCAGCTGATAGGGCCCTCTCTCGCTACCCTGCCGTCCTTCCATTGATTGTACCAAATATGAGCTAACTCCTTTAGCTGATAAGAGGCCAAGTCAACACACTCCCAGTTTGTCACCGTCGTAACCTGAGTGACCTTCAAGATCCTTTCAATGAACTTGTGTGGATCCTTGTCCACCTTTTATCCCTTGAACTCAAGAGGGTTCATCCTCAAGAAGTCTCTAATTCGAGCCACCACTGCATTGCCATTCTATGGGACCTGCGCAATAGCTTACTGGTTGACCTGAGCAGTCAAGGCCTGCGCCAACATCTGAATAGCCGCCCGAAACTCAGTATGGGTGATATGTTGTGAATTTACAGCACTATTGATGCTTAAAACTAAGAAAATAGCATGGAATTAGGTGTATTTCTGTGGATATGACGAACTTTTCCTTTGATTTCAGGATAAATGGGTGTTGGAACAATAAATTGCAAAAGGAAGCTACAAGTGTGCAAAATAGGGCAAAAAGTGCAGACCACAGTACGATCTATAGGATGGACCTACGAGTCGTACTGAGGGCATTGATCAAAAGCTGACAGTTTAATCTGGAAGGCTGAACTTATGAGACTTGTCATGGATCATACCATGGTGGTACGAGTCGTGGTAAGCCAGTCATGATGAAATCCATAAGAATTGAACAGAAGGCCTGATTCTTAGTATGAGAGCACCCTACGACCCATGAGATGAAGGTACGAGTCGTACCATATCGGTCGTGGTGAAGTTCAGAAAAATTTCAAAAGATCATGATCAAGCAACGAGTGTCAATGTATGAGTCGTAGCATGTTGGTACGAATCGTACCTTGACCCAACACTTAGCCAAAATTCAGCCAACCGTCCAAGCCACGAGTGGATGTCACGATCCATGAGAAGCCCCTACGAGTCATAGGTGGACCCGTGATGAGGTCGGCAATAGATATGGAAAGTAGTCCTATTGGTTTAGGAAAAGGATTCTTGTGTCTCTATAAATACTTTTTATGTTTTATTTTTAATAGAGGACGACGAATAGACATAACTCTAGTAGGAAAACATTGTAGTAGGCAATTTTACATCATTGGAAGAGAGAATTGAGTTGGTTCAACCGTGTGATCAACCTTTTCTAGAATTCATCTTGTTTTTGCTACTTGTTATTCAAGATTTCGTGGATTAATTGAAGGAATTGTTTTTCTCAATCATCTTTGTAAGTATTGTTATATGTTTTCAATCATGAACACGAATCACAACCTTGCAACTATGAGAGGCTAAAACTTCCATAGATAGGGTTGTAGGAACCATGGTGGATTAACTAGTTAGGGTTGCACAAAGTGAGTCTAAAACCAATACTAAATACTTATATTGTATTCTCTTCATCTTTAATGCTAATGATTCTTAATGGTGTATAACGTTGGGAAGTGCACAGATTCTTTACTTTCCTTGGTCTAAGTGAGATTTAGGAAGAGAATTACAACGGAGCCTTGATCTTGATGATCATTGTATTAACGAGTTGTGGTCACGGGATAGTTATATCTAGAACTTAGTGATAATGGTTAGTTTAAAACTCATTTGAGAGACATGGTCGAGAGTAGTGAGATATTCTATTATGGATTGTTAGTTACGTTTCAATGAATCTAAATTATCGAGTTACCGCAAAGTAAGTATTGGTAAAGATCACGGTGTATACCTCAAGATGTTATGAACCCATGGGAACACATATCCTAGTTCTCCTTTAATTATTTATTTACAAGTATAATCTTGGCTTGCTATTTATTTTTATTGTACTTTTTATTAGAATTCCCCCATTGTGAAGTAGTACCATACAAGTTTGTCTAGAGTTTGTAATCTAGATCTTACGTATTCCCTTTGTGCAGGGTCGACCCCAACCTCTAAGTTAGGTTCTTTATTGACAACGTCCTCTTCATACTTTGCGTGGAAGAGTGGTTTAGCGTTATCAAAAAGTGGCGCCCAGTTGCTGAGGAATACGGCTAAGACTAGGTTATTTGCTTTGTTTGACTTTTTTGTAGTATTTCCTTAATTACGTTTATTTTGTGTTTTTCTTTGATTCAGCAGGCTATCCTCACATTGGATGCACATTTCGGAGTAGGAGACCCCTTTGTTCCACTCAATCCCGCAATCGAAGCAGCTCTTGCATAGAATGAAAACCATGAGCAAAGCGGTGGCGAAGCTAGCAAATAGGCTACTTAGGTTGGTGCCAATGGCTGGTGATGATAGAATGAGGTGGTAATCTTTGGCAGTCCGCGTGGGAGAAGCTGACAAGCTTAGAATTATACCCTCAGAATTCTTTGATAGCGTTGACGAATATTGATGGTTAGGTCAAGCTGGAAGCGGTGGTGCCCACGACCCCTTTGCCAGATAAATTGACAATACGAAGAGCATCATGATTCAATTGCTAAGCAGAAGGAGTTTACGGTGAGCCACCGTGCGGATAGCGTAACTTGCACTTGATAATTTTGTAGAATATACAAAAGCATCTGAGTTACGAATGCCTTGAGATGCGATAAGACTCTAACACTTCCCTTTCTCTCTATCGAGGGAAAGCTACTTTGTGGTCATCGGAATTTGCCCAATGACTCCATAACCAAGCGGAGGAAGTTGTAACAAGCACTTCTTGGAAGAATTCTTTCCCGTCAAGGATGTTACGGTTAAAAGATAGATACATAATTCCGTGAGATTAAGACGGAGGCACTTCATGAAACCTAGTTGAGGTTCAAAAGAAGTTGACTAAATGCTAGAACCATAAAATTCCTAATGAGTTTGTTGGAAATCTTTGGTCTCTTAATAATAGCACCTGAGTTGTAGCAGACATGATGTTGGTGGAGCATTAATATAGTCACACCTTGAAGGCAACCACTTATCCTTGGCAAGGGTGACAAGGACCAAAATAGGGCGACGCCAAAGGGAGTACGATGCAGTGGCGGTATATATGTTGTTGGTTTGATTGCAAGCCAATGAAGGAAAGGAGGTAGAACAACGATCGGGAGTTGGCTAACATGCGCACGTCATTGGATTTCTTCGACAAAGCATATCGGGGAAACGGCGCCAAAAGGTAAATACGGTAGAACACAAGATGGGCAAGGACCGAATCACGTTCGAGGAGGAGGCAGCTTCCTAGGCTGACCCGGTGGCGGGTTTCGACCGAGCGCCCAAGCCTCTGGACAAGACAATTGGCACCAAGGTTAAAATCAAAGGTCGGAACAAATACGGGGAACAGCTTCTAACGAGACGGATTTAGAGATAGGAGTCATGGTCATGCTTGAGAGGGAGAATGGAGAAGGAATGAAGGATATCTCAACGGCTCAGTAGGTACATGGCCTCCTAACGCCTCGAAGGAGGTGGACAATCAGGTGATATGATGGCGAGAAATCTTTGAAAAAAGAGTGAGTCACAAATGATTAGTTAAAAAGAACCGAAGCGTCTTATCTAGCATGGGTGAGAAGAGAAAGTGGAATCTCATGCCCGCGCCATCAAGCGGATAGAACACCAACTTGAGAAAGCTGTCGGCATCAATGAATCCTAGACAAAAGAGGTACACTCCCTAGCAATACCGTCCGAGAATCTAAAAAATGATTCTCGGTACATGGCATTGATGACTAGGAGTGGTAAAATCATAGTTGCAGTACCCTGTTGAAGTTGAGAGGAAAGAGAGCGTGTTGGAGGAAGAGATTAGGATTAGTGATGAGACACAACATGATTGGTTGCAAAAGGCCCCTAGGAGTGAGAAGGGATGCAACTTTGATCAAGGGGAAACTCTTGCGCAAAAGGCTATCCCAAGACCACCGCCACCATTCCCGCAAAGGATGAAGAAAAAGGCGGATAACGGTAAGTTCAAAAAATTTGTTTCAATGCTCAAACAACTTTCTGTCAACTAGTCTAAAAGAAAGTACTTTGTACATATCAGATTTTAACTTTAGCTTTTTGTACATTCCTTTTGCCTTGAAAATAGAAGAACTCCATTGGAGGAGAGTGTGGAATATTTCTTTTCTTATTTTCTTCTTTCATTAGCAAGGTATAACCATTGTTGCATACATATTTTGAGTTTGATTTTGCTTACTCTTACTATTGAAATTAGTGAGTTTATTGATGAATATACTCTTTAGATACTTAATCATGAGTAGCTATATCATCAACTAGAGGTGTGTGATGATGGGTGCTTAATTTGATTGGGTATTTCTAGATTCATCTTAATATTGCTTAATTACTGTAAATATGTTGAATTCTCTTCAATTTATAATTTATGATCCGTAGTTGCAATGTGGCTTTACTTTTATTACTTAATTTAGCTTTAAAAAGAAGAATTCAAGTATTGGGAGAGAATTTGATGGTGGGAATGGATGTGATTGTGTGGAGTTGGGCTAGAAATAGCCAAAACTCATGTTCATCATCCTAATTAGTAGTTGATGGCTAGAAATAGCTCAGCTATTAACCCAAACTCTATTGGACTAATTGAATTATGTCTTGAAGTTTGAAAGGACTCGAGGAAAAGGCATCTATGAGGTTGAAAAATAGGATGACATCTTGCCCAAAGTTATTTACATGTATTCACAATGATTTGATGAGCTAGTATATCTTTATTTGATCAGCACCCCATCTACATCCTACCTCTAGTCTTCTCTCATTATTGTCTCTCAATTTTGATTATTTTTCTATTTTGGCAAGCTAGTTTGAAATCCACAATATTGTTAACTCTATTTTCCCCCCAAAATTTTCCTATCTATTTTCCTTCATTGGTGAGAATTAATCAAAATTTCCTAAAACAACGCTTGCGCACATCATTCACTAGTCTCTGTGGAATTCAATCTTGACATCCATCGATAATATTTGTTTTGGTACAAAGATCGCTTACCCTTTTTCTCAACGAGGAGTGTATTTGAGCGTGATAAAAAATGGCACCATTGTCGGGGACTAGCGCTTGATATCCTTGTGTTGTTTCTTAATTTGAATTGATCTTTCATCTTAGTTGTTGATGTTGATCTTGCTGTGGTTATTAGGGTAAATTCATATGAGTCATCACTCACAAGCAGGGGATAGCTCAGTTGAGGGTAACATAGAGCACGAGGAGGATAACCCGGTGATGCCTAAAATTGCCGGAGCCATTTGCCTACCGGCCACGGTAGGGAATGAAGTGTTCCATGTCACGAGTACAATGCTACATTTGCTACAAATGAAAGGGCTCTTTGGGGGAAAACTGAGTTAGGACGCAAATCGCCACTTGAAGAATTTCTTAGAGATTTTCCAGCCCTTCAACATAAAAAATATAAGTCAAGAGTCTATCAGGTTAAGGCTCTTTCCATTCTCTCTAATAGGAGAGGTGACTATGTGGTTGGAGGACCTATCTCGTGGTTGTATTACCTCGTGGCAAGAATTGAATGAAGCTTTTTTGGATCATTTCTTCCCTCCCTAAAAAATGTTGCAGCTGAGGGAAGATATCACAAACTTTAGGCAAGAGCCAGGGGAACCATTGCATGAAGCATGGCTAAGGTTCAACAAGAAGGTTTCCCTTTGCCCCAACCATTGTATCCCTGATGGAGTGCTCCTTCAAAGTTTTTACCAAGATTTAGACTCCATTAACAAATCTGTTGCCAATAATTTAGCCAGAGGATCAATCATGGATCAGACATATGGGTTAGCTAAGGCCCTCCTAGACAGAATGACAAAGACAACTAGGGCATGGAATACGAGAGAGACCAATGTATTGACACATGATGTTGGTTCTAGTGTGTTGCAGTCGAGCTGCGAAAAATAGATGAAGAGTGAGATGAAAATCTTGTTAAAATAATGACGCAGCTGGAGCTAATGATAAAACATATGATGGGGGCAAGGCCCAAAGTTGTGAATGTTGTAGGTATGCAAGGTCCATTGCACTTTGAAGGAGAATGGTCGCTACCAAGATTCGATAAGGAGTGCCAATACATGGAAAATCAGATGGCGGTTCTTGAACAGGGTATCAAGGGATTAATCAAGGCCCTTGGTTCCCACAAGAAGAGAACCAAGGTTGGGGAAACCGCGACACACAAGGATGGCCCGATAGAAACGAAAGATGGGACACTAGAGAGCAAAATTGAGAGAGAGAACACTATCATCGAAGCTCAAACCCATATGTTTCCCCTCCTTAATCTAAGAACGTCCAAAATCAACCAGGTGTGAGTGATGCAGGTAGCTCAAAAATTGAAGAGATGTTAGCTAGATTCCTCAATAGTGTGGAGTCAACTGAAAACGGGGCCAAAGAATTTAAAGGGGAGGTGTCTAACCTCGCCCAAACTGTGAGTTCACATTTAGCTTCCATCAAGCATTTGGAAGCTCAAATGAACCACTTATCCTCTCAAATGAACCCCCGCATGAAGGGAACACTTTCGAGTGATACACTGCCAAAACCAAAGAAAGATAGTCAATGCATGGCCATTGTCACGAGGAGTGGTAAAATGGTTGGAGATGCAGGTGTGAATCCTAAGGAGGTTGTTGCTCCTAACACAAATGATGAAAATGAATCTTATGTGGTGCCAAAAGCACCAAGTGGTTGTGAAAATATTGCAGATGAAGGTGAGGGAGAGGATGATGAAGTTCCCTCAAATGTTGATGAAAAAGAGACAGGCATGAAGGCCTCAAATGATAAAGAACAAGAGACAAGAGTTCCACCCCCTTATCCATAATGGTTAGCTAAGAAAAAGAAGGATGATCAGTTCAGTAAAATTATTGACATGTTCAGTAAATTGTCCATTAATATACCATTGGTGGACGCCTTACTTCAAATGCCCGAATATGCCAAGTTCATGAAGGAGCTGCTGAAAAAGAAGAAGGTTATAGATGTGGGCACTGGGGAAACAACGCATCATTGTAGTGCTATGATGATGAGCAATCTGGCCCCAAAGTGGGAGGATCTAGGAGCCTTCACAATTTTGTGTACTATTGGGATGTATGTGTTTAAGAAAGTCCTCTGTGATCTTGGAACAAGTATAAATCTGATGCCCCTCATTATCTTCAAGAAATTGGGCTTGGGAACACCAAACCAACATCAATGAGGTTTTTAATGGCTGATCGCTCCATAAAGAAACCTATGGGTGTGTTAGAGGATGTATTGGTGAGGGTGGATAAATTTATTCTACCAGCCAATTTCATGGTTCTCGATTGTGAAATAGATATAGAAGTTCCAATCATTCTGGGGAGACCATTGTTTACCACTGGTAGAGCTTTGGTAGATGTGGAGCTAGGAGAGCTCAAGTTTTAGGTTGGAGGTGAAGAGATTACGTTCAAGGTATGACAATCTGCAGAACCTCACGATGAATGCAAAGTGATTGGAGTTCTACATGAGGAGAATGTTGAATGAGAAATACATCGTGCCACGACGTTAACTAAGGCTCTTCTTGGGAGGCAACCCAAGTGTATTATTTTAAATATTTTTAATGTCATTGTTGTTTTTGTTTTTGTAGGACTAATTAGGTAAGAAGCAAGGAGAGGAAGCACAAAACAAGGCAGGTAATGCACTGGACCGGCGAATCGCTGAGCTAGATGCGCGAACTACCGCGCCCTTGAGCATGGAAGAAAAAACCTAGGAACACAACGGTCATACCGGTAATGAGCCGGCGGAACGCCTATGAAAAGTAGCGTACCGCCTCTTGAACACCAGTGCAAGCCAGAATACCTGAGCAGTGGGTGCACAAGCGGTGATCCACTTGTGAAATGTAGCACCTAGTTCATGAACCACTGGTCAATTGCTAGTTTCAAGACAGTAAATTGGGCACAAAATCAAGTAGGAGATGGTAAGGCGACGAACCGACGGATCCAACCGGTGATCACCGGTGTAACACCGGTGAAGGTACATGTTTTATTTTAAAATCTTAATGAAATTATGGACCTACCCGAACCAAAAGTTGTGTCTAGCCACCCTAACATGCCAAAATTCCCTTTTTCACTCCTTTAGCCTTCCCTTTTTCCCCTTTTAACACTTTCCCATACTCCTTTTTATTTTCCTTACATCCTATCTTTCCATATTCCCACAACTCCCTCTCTTCCACTTCCCATACAATTAAAACACCACTACCCATCCACCTCCTCCTCAACCAACCACATTTTCACCCTCTCACCTATAAAATCCCCCCAAACCTTCTATAATTTTCACTACACTCATACTCATTCTCTCTAATAGACTAATCTTGAAAGGTTGCCATTGTTGAGCATTATTCGAGCTTCCACAGCTAGTCTCTGTAAAGCATTCTCTTAACAGTGGTAATGTACCCTTAACTTTCTTATTTTCTTGTCAATGGTACTATGGTTGCTTACGGATGTTGCTATGACATACATTCCTCTCCTCTTTACTGCAATTCTCCCCAATATTTTCATGATTGATACCATCCTTATTGTTATATGAAATTAGTGGGATGATAGAGTTTTTATGCTGTAATGGGTGTGGGGGGAATTTGTTAGTCTTGTGTAGAGTTAAATGGGGTGAAGTCTGAATAACTCAAAAGGGATTAAAAAGACATACTTTTCCCTATGATAGATTGGGTGACGCCATTCTTAAGGGTAAATCCTTGTTTTAGCCCTTCTCATGTATAAAGGTATTGCTTTAATATGTTGTGCGTGAGTGTTTGAGATATGGTGATATTGGAATTCAGGGTGATGAAGTGGGGACGACGACTATCGGCTATTCGCTGATCGAGTCTGGCAAAATACCGATGGAACGCCAGTTTAGGCTAATATTGGCTTCAGGCCACTGCCTTGATCCCGCGTTGCATCAGCGATTCGCGGATCGGGATCGACGATTCTCCGATTTGTCGTCGATTGAATATCTGCTACCCAGTTTTCTATTTCTCACAACAGTTCAGCGGCGGTCCACGGATACCCTCCTACAATTCGCTGGTGTTTCATCGATGCTTCCAGTACTTTGAATGTTAATTCTTCATCTTTGTCTCTCCTTTAAAATTTTAGCGTAGTTGTTTGTTGTTTCCTTTTATTATAAAAAAGTGCACTAACATTGTGTTTGCAAAAAATGACTTCATCCAAGAACACCGGTAAGGACAAAGCTCCAGCTTCTTCTTCCACAGAGGGCAAGGGAAAGGCAAAGGCCTCTGTAATGCCCGACAAACTCTAGGGAGGCTATCATGTTGTTATACCCTGGGAGCCCAAAGATTAGACCCGGGAGTTAAAATGGAGAAAAACTTAAAATCTGGCATCAGGCGCAGAATGGGTCGTGAGGTGACCCGTGAAGAGCAGCCACGAGTCGTGATGTGTCTCGTGGTGTGGCCCAAGAGATTAATTTGAAGTTTGGTAAATGAGATCCCCACGGGTGTGACCATGAGTTGTGGTTAGGCCCCACGAATCGTTAGGTCAGTCGTGGGGAATGGTAATTGAGAAAAGAGGAAAAGGACGACAGTGGACTTAACGGAAGGACCCCACGAGTCGTGGTCAGTCACCATGATTCGTGGGGAGGGTTGTTAGCAGCAGGATGAAGCAAGGTAAAATCATAGGCAGTGTACCCAATTAGTGGTGACCACGAGTCGTGGTCACCAAATAATGAGTCGTTAAGTATTCCGTTGTGAGCCCATAAGACTTGTGAAGCAGTGAACTTGACGGACGACTCCACGAGCCGCAGCCCATGATGATGAGTCATTAGGTCCCTCATTTGGACCAGCTGATTGTTATTTTCTGCGAATTTAGTAAGGGATTTTCTATAAGTTCTAAGATCCTAAGGCCTAAACTACGTCGTTTTGACTTATGAATGATGATTTTTAAAGGGGTTAAGTTCATTTTAGGCCATATTCATTCATGCATGCAAGGTAGAAGGTGAGATGGGTGATCAAGCTTAGTGTTCTTCAATTTCTTCTTAGGCTATCAAAGAAGTGTAAGAATCAGCTACCAACAGGTATGTAGGGTTATGAATGGGTGAATTCTTTCACACCCATGCCCAATCCCTCTCTAAATCATGA
>JACEIK010005972.1:0-49208 GCA_018107945.1 Datura stramonium
CGAATGCACCTAAGCGTAAAAGAAAAAGGATTAAAGCATGGGATACTCCTAAAGAATCCACCTCTCATGGCATAGATAAGACTCCCATAACCCCCAACCTGAATATGCCACACCTCGAGACATCAGGTCATGCATCCGTAGAGGCACCATTTAGAGGGTCTTCACCTCCTCCTACATCCTTCCATCCCACTGGAATCCAAAAGATGGCTTAAATGACACATTCTCATGAGAACCAACTCCAAAAGTTGGCTCAAAATTTCTCTGCTATTATCATCAAAATGATGAAGAAGGAGTTAAAAAATGTGTTTGATAGCCTGAACAAGCTGTGATTTTTAGTGGATGTAGTCAAGAGAGCAGTCACCTCTCTCTGAGCTAAAGTGAGGGAGTTGAGGAGTCGGGCACCAATGAAGGATCTTTACATGAGTTTGCTTGATGTAGCCATGGCTGCCCCATCTACAGCCCGGGGTCTTATGGATGATTTATTTGAGGGATTAGGTGGGGATGATGAGGAAAACTTGGGAGATGATGGCCATGATAAAAATGAAGAGGCCAATGATGATGAGGAAGAGTAGCCATAACAAGGAGTTCCTACCATCCTTTATTCTTCATGGATATTTAGGGGACAATGTAATTTCTTAGTTGGGGTGGGTTATGTCTCTCTTTTATTGGTTATGTTTGGTCTTTTGTTCCCCTTGTTGGGCTGAATTTCTTATGCATTGGTTGTTTCTAATTGTAAATTTTGCTTAGTTGGTTGAATGCCCTTGTCGGGCTTGTGATGAATGATAAATGTGGCTTTTGACTCGTTAGTGCCATTTATGGGTCCATTTTAAATTGTAAAGTGTTCTAATGACCCATGTATTAATACTCGTCTTTGTTCGTGATAGCTAGCAAATAAACTCAAAGGGTTTTCTTTATACCATGGTTCTTTCCCAAGGAGAGATTCTTTTCTTTTCTTTTCTTTTATTGCTTAACTAGGTGGAATTTCCTAATGATAGATTGAGAGGTGAATTTCTTAAGGGAAAATGCCGAGTTTAAAGTCTTTTTGAGTTGGTTGTTTCACTGGATTTTGGGAGGTACCACCAAAATTTTTTAATTGGCATTGAAAATGAATTTCGAGGAAGGGGCATTTGAATTTTAAGATTTATCACCCTTTTGTTATGAGTTGCACATTCCTTTTTTGGTTTTTTAATTCACATGCTATTCTATCGAAAGTCATACTCTTGATGTGGTTGTGAAAGTTGTGTGAACTCCTTAGAGTGTGATGCCTTGTGTGGTGAGGCTTTTTGCTTAATTGTCATGCATGATCATTGTCCAGAACTTTCCCTAAGTGTGACTCAAGGTGAAATCTTAGATGTAGTTGCACATAGAATATGAATTTAGGCCTTCTTTTGATAGCTACTTCACCTATATAACCTCCTTGAACATCCATCTTTGCCAGCCAATGTTGAGACTTTAAACCTTTTCTTTTAGAACCACATTACAAGCCTATTACCATTTTGTAATTCCTCTTTTTCCACCCATCCTCGCTAGTGCTAGTTGTGAGAATAAATGAAAAATGGGGTTGGATTCCAAAAAATTGTGCGAAAAGAAAAGGGAGAAATGAGGCAAAAGCCCAAGTTTGGGGGGTTGCAAAAGATAATAAAAAAAATACATGAGCTCTAATGTGAGGTAGCACCTAATTATGAGGAAATTAACACATTGGTTGGTTGAAAAAGAAGTGTTAAAAGAATTGTTGAAATATTCTACCACTTGCTTAGATGAGGCTGAAAAGTGGAAACCAAGGAGATATAAGTCTTGATTTTTTTTAAGATGTTGATCAAGGAGAGATAAGGTGGGGTAATCTCAATAATAATATAGAGTATGCAAAAATGTTTTAAAAAGGGTATTAGGGAGGTTCTAGTCACTATAACTAAAAAGTCATCCTACCTTTACCCCTAGCCTTCATTATGACCCCCAAGTGCAAATTGATTTTGAGTGTAGCAACTCTACATTAGCTGTGAGTTACATGAAGGCAAAGCCTATGAGTCAAGTTGTATGCATGAGAATTTCTTTGTAAGAGTGAGGTATTTTCCTTATTCTATAATCCTTTGTGTGTGAATTTCTTAAAAATTAAATGGGATTCTCTCTTGATGTGAGTAGCATCACTTCCTTGGAAAACATGCTTGAATGTGTTCAAAGTAAAAGATGTGATTGAGACAAGAGTTCTGTGAGCTTTAATGCAAGGTTTGAATTTGAATATACAATGACTTAGGATGCTATATGAGGTTTTTTGATCAACCATGCTCCTTACTTTGAATGAAAGAAACACTTGCAAATCATGATAATGGTTTATGGTTACCTCTTGAAGCATTTTCATAAATTGTTTGAGTCTTTTCTTTTTGTTGAGTTAGTGTGTGATTTTGGGGTTTTCTTAGTCTCAGTGGTCCCTTGTGAAAAAATTCGGGTGGTGTGACATGCTTAATTCAATTGTTTAGCTGTAAAAAAATGCATTTCTTGAGGACAAGCAATGGTTCATGTTTGGGGGTTTGAGGAGTTGGTAATTTACCAACTCATTAAGCTTTTCAACATGAGCTTTTTCTTGGTTTTCAAGTTATTTAGGAAGATTTTATGCTCTTTCTCTTTGATTTTTGTAGGTATTCAATTTAAATAGAGAAAGCAAGAAATTGAACAAAAATTATGGTGCTGGAGGAAGAGGACCGGTGATTAGCAGGTTGACATCTACGAAATGCAGGCTAAACGCAGGAGAACACTACTTGGAAGTTGAAGGCACACCTACAGAATGCAAGTCATAACCTGTGAAACGCAGGCCACGTTCAGACTTTCTGACCCCAGCTGTAATCGAGCAGCGCCTCGCAGATGGGCACTTGCGAACGCAGGTGCCTCACAAGTGAGGCCATCTTCACAAGGGTAAAATTTTCCAGCATAAGAAAAGAGGAGCAACTTTACCCTATTTTGTGCACCTTTTTTGAAAGAATAGAACATTCCATTCCATAGTTTTTTTTTGTAATTTTAGAGAGAGAAAAAGATAGAGAGAAGTGAAAGTTTTTCCTTCATCTTCTTCATCTTTCTGAGGTAAAAACCTCCATTGAAGAACAACTTGATCTTAAAGGTTCTTGTTAATGATGAATGATAGTGAATCCTTTGCTGGTTTTATCTCTTGTTCTTCATTTATGTGTAGCTAAACACCTTGCTAGGGGTGAGTGCATGATAGAGGCTAAATTAGATTGGGTGTTGCCAGTTTAATCTTAGAATTACTTATTTATCATATATCAATTATTTTCTCTAAATTATAGCTGAAATATCTATAATTTTAAGTATGGATTATATTTACTCATTCTATTATTTCTTGAAAGAGAGGAATAGAATATGAGTGAGAAAAAAATGGTGGGTAATTAGTTCTTGATTATGTAGTGTTTGGATAAATATAGCCAAAATCCATTTTCATACACCCATTAAAGAATTAAGGCTAGAGAGAGTTTAATTTTTACCCAAGTTATAGTGGTTGATGTATATGTGACCTTGGGGTTTGTGAAAACCCAAGACAAGAGTCATCAAAGTGGTTATGTAACACCCTAAAAGTTCCTAAGGCTAGACTTGAGATTTGAAGTGTGATCTACAGGAAAAGTTGGAAAAAACAATTTACTTCAATACGACTCAACATACGAGTCATAGGTTGGTAATATGGGTCATAGGAAGACCGATGGTCTAGATTAGTTAAGTTGTTTCCCAACCACAAGTCCCCACTACGAGCCATAGTATGTGGGTACGACCCGTGGCAAGAATTCGTAGCAACTCTTTGGAGTTATCATGTGAATGATTGTACGGGTAATAGTATGACTCGTAGGATGTAGTTACGGGTTATGGTACGAGTCGTGGAAATATTAAGAGAGTCTGGGAAGAATGGACTCATTATTCACTGGAGGAAACCATAGGTTGTTGGTACGACTCATGGTACGAGTCATAATATGATGGTGTGAATCATTGGTTCAGTCGTGAGTTGATGTATTATAATGCCTAAAACTTTCGGGTTAAGTTAGGAACCCTTCTAGGTATGTGGATAGACCCACACTTAATGAATTTATAGAAACAAGGTGTTAAGATTAATTCCAAAGTGTCAAAATTGCATTGGATTCAAATTAACGTCATAAGGAACCTTTAGCATGAAGTTGAGTTGAGAGCCTTCTTATCGATTGGGTTTTTTCATATTGGTTCGTATAAGGTTCAGGTTCAACCAATCATAAATCCCATGTTACAAAATGTTTTTGGATGATTCATCATATCAAATTGAATCCCTTTGAGTCTTCTTTCTAATGCATTTGACCTTGAGCCAATTGGAGTTCGGAGTAAAATGTTATGAGTGATTTAGTGAAGCTGCAATAAGCATTGTACGACTCTCAGTACGAGTAGTAAAAGGAACTAAGACCCATACTTTTGGTCGTAGTAACTGTTAGTTACAGGTTTTATTTCGATAGTTTTGGGGAAATTTGGTAAGTTCCTACACTTCTTACTGCTAAATGACGATATTTTGGATTTTCTCAAGGTAAGATTAAAGGGATTAACCTAGCCTAAATCCTCACCCTCTCCAAAAGATTGATAGTTGGATTTTCTCTCAAGAAAGGAGCTAGGGTTCTTCTTCAACCTCTTCAAATCTTCTTGGACTCTTCAAGACAAGTCAAGGAATCATCAAATCAGGTATGGCGGGCCATGAGTGAGGGGTTTCTTCCTCATCCACACCATTCTCAAGTCGTATTCATGATTCTCACTTCCCATGCCCTAACTTTTGAAATTTTAGTACTTAGCTCTTATGGGTGAATTCTTTCATGTTCTTCCATGAAATCAGTTCCCTCATGATTAAATATATGTTTCTATAATTATGTATACTTGTCCCTTATCAAATACCTCATGAATCCATGAATTCCAAGTTTCATGTGTGATTTTTAGAACTTGTAGTGTTTTAACCCAATTCCATGAAATTCTCTACGATATGTCTATGGGTCCAATTCCCTCATGTTCCAAAGTATGTTGTATGATGTATGGGCAGATTTTATAATTTTTTTACTATTAATTTACAGTTTCAACTTCTAATTAAAGTATACCCAATTATGTAAGCTTCATGAAAAGTCAATTTATGGTTTCATTATGATCTTGATCTTTTTAAGCCCAAAATTATGATTTATCATTTATGATATGATTTCGTTCAAGTACTCAACATGGATTTAGGAATATCAAATATATACATGTTTTAAAGTATGCATGAATCTCATGATTTACGATTTATGATTATGGCCGACTCACGGGCCTTGTTTCATGGCTTGTTCATGTATTTACAAGCATGTTTATGATTATCATGATTTAACTATCCCATGCATCTCATGCATATTATAATGTGAGCACTATATATGATTTGGGAGTAGTATTTAATACCGAGTCGGTTCGGGGCCTTGGTTCTTCCCCGAATCTCATAATTACGTGCCACTTTAGGATATGTTGGGACCTCCCTCATGAATGTCCCCTTTCCCAAATGGCCCTTCTCATGTGTGATCACGCATTTCATGGTTACCCTTCCGACTAGGTTTACAAGTCCGGCTCCATGTGTGCTCATATGTGGTATGTCGATTAAGAGAATCTTCCAGTGTTCCTCATGATTTATGCATGTTTATGATTATGTATATTGTCTCAAGTTATGTTCAATAAAGTTTTTTTCTCTTATGATTATGATTATGACTAGAATTCACGAATGTTTTAGAAAACGAGCCTTATGTTATCATATTCTAATTATATTGTGACATGTTGTCACTCTTTGATCATTTATGAGATTTTATATATTTTAAATATTAGTTGCCTTGCATACTTAGTAAGTTTCACATGCGTCGCATACACTACGCAGTATCATTTTATAATCTGACCAAACCTTAGATCCACGGCTATCGTCATTAGCTTATTCACAATTTTGGCATCGACTTGTTGGAGAGTCCTCATTGACCGAGGACCATTTGATTGAACCTTGATATTTCTTTTAGTTTCGGTTGTCGGTTTAGTTGGGGATGTTGTCCCATCAACCCATCTATTATGTTAGAGGCCCATTACCGATTATCGCCTTCTTATGTCTGTATTCATAGCTTTTGATATGTTGATATGTTAAGTATTCCATTTTGTTGATATGAAGTTAGATGATATCATGCCATGGGTCAACTTGGAGTCTCTCGAGGCTCCTTGTCCTGGGTATTACGATCGAGTCTATGTTAGAGTCGTCACAAACTTGGTATCGAGCAATAGGTTTGAAGTGTCATGGGTGTCTAAAAGCTGAGTTAGGTAGATACTTTTTCATGTGTGTGAAGCGCGCATTCTTATGTGAGTATGAAACGTTTTAGCAAGTTTCCCTTCTTTCATGATACATGTCGTGCGATAAATATATTTCCTATGCTTCTAACTCATGTATTTACACTCCATAGAATAACACCGATCTATTGATTAAAGGGCGCTCTTGAGTCATTTCTCCCTGCGGGGAGTTAAGAAAAGCTAAGGTAGAAGAATTCGTGAACTTGAAGTAAGGAACCAAGAGTAGGGAATACCGGTTGGAGTAGTATGAAGCCTTTGTGATAGCCTTGGAAGCAAATGGGAAGTCAGAGATAGTGATTTCTTCCTAGCCTTAATAAGGGGACCAATCCTGAGAATGATGACCTTGACTAATGGGGAGATTATAAGGTGAAGAATTTAGGTCATGCCTTGAGTTTCAAGTGTGAAGGTCCAGGATCGTAGTTATAGGAGATCGATCCATGCTTATTCGGGTTCCCTTGTGTACTTTAGTACATGCGTCTCCCTCATGTCGTATGTGAACCTGTTATGCCCATGTCTAAGTTCCATGTACTCCTTACGTGTATTCGTACTCAGATTCATAGAATGAGAAGTAACTAGTTCAGATGGTGATTCTAGTTTTCTTCCATGATACCATAAATATCAACTTCATGTCATGTCCCTTGTTATGTATATAAACTCATGTCCCATAATATACTTTCTGCTCTATGGACTAGATTCCATAGATTTATCATATCGGCTCTTAAGATAGAATTGTTATATCAAGTATATACTTGACTTAGATTCATAGATAATTGTTACTCATAATATCATTACTCTAATCCACATGAATGTTCCCCGTAGTCGTGATGGTTAAATGTGTACGCCGGGATAACTCCCTTTGTCCACGCCATAGATGTCGGGTATGTAAAAGTTTAGGAAACGCATTTATTAGCCAAGCTTGAAGTGTAACAACCCGCATAGTTTATTTTGTGATTGTTGATCCATTTCCACAGTTTTGAAACTTTCCTTATCCTCATTTTGTTACTTATGACTTACGAAGATGGATGACACAATTTTTCAAGATGATCCACTGAAGATTGGATAAGATTTTCCAGTTTTAAAAAGGTTTGAAGTTTGAGAGTTTTGACCAAGTCAACATTTAGTTAACTAGCTTGAATTTGGGTTACAAAGTTACATTAGTTAGGATGGTGACTTATGACATAGTTGGGTAGTTTGCATAGATCCCAAGGTGTTTGGGAGTGAATTGAACCTTTGGTTGGATTTATGAGCTTTAAGGATACTAAGTGTGACCACGGTCAACTTTTGGTCAACGACCTCATATTGGTGATTTAATAGATTCAACCCAAGGGTCCAAATGTGTTTATGATTGAATTGCATTCGTTTTGTAATGGGAGGATTAGGATAGTTTCGGGTGGTTGAACAATTTAGTGTGTTAGCATGATTTTAAGCGTAAAATGTGACAAATCAGAGATTCGTTTTTGGTTTGAATCGGAATTTTTTTGAGACTTTCAAAAATCTTAGCATGAATTATAGGAATTATTTAAAATGTTTTGTGCAATTTCGATACGTCAAGATCGGTTTTTATTACAAAAGATGAAATAATTCTCGAACGAGTAAAAATGATGTTTATTTGGGCAAACGAGCACCAGATGGAGTTTTGATTGAGCGAGTAGGTCCTTATCATTATTTGTAAACTATAGGAAAAATATCGTTGCATTTCGAGTTTGTATGATGAAGTTATGGACATTTTAGTAAAAAATAAAGGATTCTTTGGTCTGACCATATATAACTACATGGCGGTGTATTTTGCCACAGACTTTGTTTATTATTGTTTTGAGTATGTTTGGAATTTTGGAGTTCGAAATCGAGTGATTTTTACGGAATTATTCTCTATTTAGTAAGGGTAGTATCTAATGCTCATTTGGTAATTCTCATGAATTTAAATCGATTTAGTTTTCATTTGTATCCATGAATTTATTGAAGGAAATTTAAGTTTTGGGCTAGAGTTAGAGGCGGTATCTTGGTGAATTCAAAGTCGATTTGAACTCTGTTTGGATGAAATTTCATATTCAGTTCTTTACCTTATGGGTAACATGATTTTCAAATAAAATTCCATTTTTGTCCTTGTGTTCTCGGGGTTGACTTTTGAGTTCACTTTTTAGGTGCGAGGATAGAAGTATATCAATATAGGTGTCCTTGATTTTATTTTCTTATGTAGAATACATTATTTGACAGAGTTTTTGATCATTCGGAATGGATTACGGAATGGAAAATTCATAATTTGATACTTGAGCTACATTATAAGGAAAGTAGAAATTCCTTGATTCTTTGAGGTTTCGGAAAGAAGGGGAAGCTTAGTCCCGATTATATTGGGCCATACAAGGTTGTGAACATGTTGGCAAAGTAGTGATGAGTTGGAGCTACCGGTGGAGTTGGCTTTGATTGCATCGGTGTTTCATAATATTTCTTGAAGAAATGCATCGAAGATCTTTTATTGGTTAGGTAGAGGAAGTTAGGGTGAAGGACAACCTTACCTGAGGAGGTACTAGTTGAGATCCTTGATCATCAGGTTCATAAGCTAAGGAACAAGAAGTAGCCTCATTGAAAGTCTTACAATGGATGAATCAACTTGTTGAGAGGCATGTGCGAAAGGCGGAAGCGAGATATGATGGCTAAATACGAATGTCTTTTCTAACAACTCAGTTCCATTTGGTGTTATAAAATTTCATCCTTAGAACTCTCTTGAGTTTTATGTCAATTCGTTCATAACATTTCCATTCATATCTTAGCATGTGTGTTTGTTTAATTTAGTTGATCCCATGTGTATCATCCTACGAGTCAATAACCGGTTAGTTTTCCAATTTCATATGTTCGGTATTTGGGATGGCAGGGTTCTTTGCAGTTCTTCAATATGCTTAACCCACATTCGAGGATGAATGTTCCCAAGGGGGAGATAGTATAATACCCCAAAAGTTCCCTGGAGGCTAGACTTGAGATTTGAAGTGTGATCGGCAAAAAAAGTTGGAAAAAGAATTTACTTGTTATGACTTCCCAACCTAATTGTGGATTTGGTGAAATACAGTCATAAGGAAGATACAAGATTGGCATCAGGTGTAGTTGTTTCCCAACCACGATTCCTCACTACGAGCCATATTATGTAGGTACGACCCGTGGTCAGTGTGCTTAGTCTTTGGAGTTATGTGTGAATGGACTACTTTTTGTATGTGTGCGACTCATAGGATGGAGTTACGGGTCGTAGTGCAGTCGTGGAAATTTTCAGAGAGTTGGGGAAAATGGGACTCATTAGTCACTAGAGGAAACCATAGGTTGGTGGTACAACTCATGGTATGAGCATAATATGATGGTGAATCATTGGTTCAGGCGTGAGTTGATATATTATAATGACTCGGACTTCGAGGCTAAATTAGGAACCCTTCTAGGTATGTGGATACACCCCGAACACAATGAATTTGTGAAAACAAGGTGTTAAGACTAATTCCAAAGTGTGAAATTGTATTGGATGCAAATTAAGGTCATAAGGAACCTTTAGCATGAAGATTAGTTGAGCCTTCTTGTCGGTGGAGTTTTGTATTGGTTCATATAAGGTGCAACTTCAACCAATCATAGATCCCCATGTTACAAAATATTTTTAGGTGATTATATGAGTGAATCTCTTTAGTCTTCTTTCCAATTTTATCACCCTTTGTGCCAATCGGAGTTCGAAGTAAAATGTTATGAGCAATTAGTGAAGCTACAATAGGCATGTGCGACTCTCGATACGAGTTCTACACAAGCAACCCTACGACCCATACGTAGTCGTAGAAACTATCGATTATAGGTTTTATTTCTATAGTTTTGGGGCATTTGGTAAACTCCTGGCTTCTGTCCCAAAATGACAATGTTTTGGGATTTCTTAAGGTCAGATTAAAGGGATTAACCTATGCTCATTTCTCGAATCGATAGTTGGATTTTCTCTCAAGAAAGGAGCTTAGGCTTCTTCTTCAACCTCTTCAAATCTTCTTGGAATCTTCAATGCAAGTCAAGGAATCATCAAACCATGTATGTAGGGCCATGGTGAGGGTTTCTTCCCACATCCACGCCATTCTCAAGTATTCGTTCTCCTTCCCAGCCCTTTTCTTTTTTGGGAAAATTTTCAGTACCATCACCTGGGTGAATTCCTTCCTGTTCTTCCATGAAATCAGTTCCCTCATGATTGTCTATGTTTCTATGATTATGTATACTTTTCCTTATCAAATACCTCATGAATTCGTAATTCAAGTTTCGTGTGTGAGATTTAAGAGCTTGTAGGGTTTTAATCCAATTCCATGAAATTCTATGATATGTCTATGGTTCCAATTCTCTCATGTTCAATGTATTCTTGTAAATCATATGGGCAGATTTTTATAATTTTTTTGCTATTAATTTACCGGTTTCAACTTCTAATTAATTATACACAATTATGTAAGCTTCATGAAAAGAAGTCAATTTATGGTTTTATTGTGATCTTGATCTTTAAGCCCCAAATTATGATTTATCATTTATGATATGATTTCGCTCAGTATAACATGGTTTATGATATCAAGTATACATGTTTTAAAGTATGCATGAATCTCATAGTTACGATTTATGATTATATGGCAAACTCATGGGCCTTGTTTCATGGCTTGTTCACGTATTTACAAGCATGTTTATGATTATCATGATTGCTATCCCATGAATCTCATACATATTATACTATAAAGCACTTTATATATGTTTTGGGAGTAGTATTTATCTGAAGTGGAGTTCGGGGCCTTGGTTCTTCCCGAATCTCTGTAATTATGTGCCACTTTAGGATATGTTGGGACCTCCCTCATGGCTGTCCACTTGCCCAGTGGCCCACTTCTCATGTGTGATCATGCATTTCATGGTTCTATCCTTGGGGAAAGGTACGAATGCCCTTATTTAGGTTTACAGTCAGGCTCCATGTGTACTCATATAGGTATATCGATTAAGAAGAGAATCTTCCGGTGTTCCTCATGATTTATGCATATTTTATGATTATGTATATTGTCTCAAGTTATGTTCAATAAAGTTTTTTTCTCTTATGATTATGATTATGACTAAGTTACGAATGTTTTGAAAACCTTGAGCCTTATGTTATCATATTCTAATTATATTTATGAAGCATGTTGTCTATGATCATTTATGAGATTTTATATATTTTAAATGTCCAGGTTTACTTACCTTGCATACTTATTACATTACACATGCGTCGCATACACTATAAGTATCATTTTATAATGTTCATTCCACGGCGCCGCCCCAGAGATCAAGCATGTCATTAAACATTTAGTTTTACAGCATCGACTTGTTGAAGTCCTCATTATCGAGACCATTTGATTGAACCTTGATGTTTATCATTTTAGTTTTAGTACTTGGCCGGTTTAGTTGGGGATATTGTCCCATCAACCATACATTATGTTAGAGGCTTTTAGGCCACGTGTAGTACTCCCGTATTGTCTGTTCATCGATACAGATTATCATGCTATATTATGTCATGTTCCACGCTTTTTGATATGTTGATATGTTAGAAATTTCCATTTTTGTTGATATGAAGTTAAATGAATGTTCATGCTACCATTGTCGACTTGGAGTCTCTCGGGGCTCAGTCGTGTGCGATCGGGTCTATGTTGGTTGTGACCAGTTAGAAACATCGGTGTCACCTTGTCCGGAGCTATTTATATTCGTAAGTAATGCTTTGATTTACTAGTTAGCAATCATATTAATTTTGCCATCAATAGCACACCCTTAGTATTTGCACATATTTGTTTACATTGAGATTGGATTGCCTTATTTTCAATGATTTGTTGTGGTGTGATCTTGCATATCAATGTTCTTTCCTTGTTTTGCTTCTAGCATAGTGCTTTTGATTCAATTTGATATTTGACTTTTGTTTCATCAATATTCATTCCTGTGGATTCGACCCGACTCACGAGTTAGGTAATTATGTGCAGTGAGCGTATACAATTTCTCCCTAGTGAGTAGATTTGGGCGTCGTCAAACCCTTTTCCTATGCGTCTTAGGATTACATTAGGACCAACATAGTGGGATTGAGTTTTCTTCCTTCTCAAATCTCATTACCCTTTTTATGAGTGAAAATTTTCAAATATACCCAATCATCCACAACAAACTCTAGTTCTTCTCCTCACATACGTATATGATTTCGATGGCTTTGAATTAGAGTTAGCTTCATAAGTCCTCCAAGAGATAAGAGGTATTCTTGGAAAGTATATAGGAGCGGGAGTGCATTAACAATCTTCTACTTAGAATAAAAGTAAGGATGAGAGACAAAAGAAGAAAGAAGTAAGGGTGAGCAATTGGACAACTCAAAAAGAGGGGAAAAAAGGAGAGGAAGTGATGAGTGAAGAGAGTGAGTTCTCAACAAAGTAAGAATGAGTGGACAGAATTAAGTGATGTGAGTTTGAGAGATAAAATAGAGTGAACTTTTTGTGCATTTGAGTGATGAACAAAGAGATTAAAGAATAGAGTGCATGAGTATGAGAGATTCTTGTTCAAGCTCAAATAAATTAACTCATTCTTTTTCTAGTGTTTCTATTTCAAATGTACGAGTCGGTAGGTATTTGAAACAGCAATTGCATAAAGTTAGGAAATTCAGTTTTAAGAGGCTTTGGAAAGTGTAAAAAGCCAATGATTTATACAAACGGTGAAAGTTGAAGACAAGTTTGACCTTGATTATCTCACGTGGCATTTGTTTCAAATGAAACTAAATTTGTACCACAAATTCATGAGACCAAAGTTTTAAATGAACATATAACTCAAATTAGGAATGATCCTTCCCTTTTTAATTATTCTTCTCATGAGCAATCTACAATGTGATGAGAGAGAGCTGCAAGATAACTTGAGTGAATAAATCCAAGAGAATTTGAGAAGAATAATCTTTTCACATTCTAAATTTCTAAATCTTTCTTTTTAGTATCACTTCTCAATCCATGCAGAAATTTTAGAAAGAACCTTGGCTGAAGAGGGCGAATGTCGTCATTTGAAGAATGATAGCAGCAAGAGCTTAAATAATGAAGGTGCAGATATAGTTAATGCCAAGATTCGAGGACGAATATTCTTTAAGAGGAAATTATAGCATATATTCTATCTCAATGTCATTAGAAGATATGGATAATGATTTAGAAGTTCCATCAAATATGGAATTTCAAGACAAACTCAAATTAGATGCAATTAGCTATTTAAAGTGTCTTGTGATGGAAGAATCTCTCAAGCCCAATGAAGATATTTTCTCCAACTCTTACATCAATTTGGAGGCCCAAATTAAAGTTTAAGAAGAGAGATGAAATGGGGCACCAAACCAGCCCACTGTGGGAATAATAATGCAATATTTTTAATTAGTTTCTAGGTTATATTTAAGAGTTGTTTTATTCTATATTTGACTTCTAAGACTTTGTTTGTGGTAGCTTTTTATGCCATTTTGTGTTTTCTTTTAATCTATTTTTGTATATTGGTCAGAATTGGCCGGCCTTCTATGTCTCTAGGAAACATATAGTTTCTTTAAATTGAGTCTTTGACCAGTCCTTTCTAGGATTAAGTAATAAAGTGGTTTTATTTCTCTTCATTGTAATTAATTTTGATTTAATATATTAACATTAGAATCTTTTGGCTTATAGAGACCTTTTTAGGTTCTCTTTGGGTTATGCCCTTTTTATTCTACTTTGAACAATAGCTTGGATTTCTTCAATTGTAGATTCCTTGTTTGAGTTCCCTCCCCATTCTTCTTCTAGTTCTTCTTAATTGATTCACTATTTGTTGTTTTTCTTCTATTTTTCAGAATCAATTTCTTTACGCTCGGAAACTAATTTTTATGTCTTGATTGGCCATGTTTAAGTGGTATCGAGTTTTGGATGATTGGATATTCTTATACTCACCCGATCTACTGATTTGAATCATAGAAAACTACAAAAAATAATCAAAAAAGTTACTGTAGCATGAATAGTAACCCAAAGAAAAAGTCAAAAAATTATTTTTCAAGTGAATAGTGATGTGAACAATGGCTTCATCTTCACTTGTTCATGATTTGTTTTACATTTATCTTGTGATTTGGTGACTTTGAATTGTGAAAATATTAATTAATCTCTTAGAAATCTCTTTTAATTTGAAGCTTCTTTGAATTTTAGTTAACAAGAATTCAAAAGTCACTTGTATGATTGTAAAGGTCATAAGCAGCTCACTTGGATTTAAAAGCTCGTGAATATTCTGATCTTCTTAAAAGTTATTATACACTATATTTAGTTTCCTATTGTTCTCTTGCTAGATATTTTAAGTATTTGTTCATGCCCAAGCGTAGTCTAGTGATTTGTGTGTATTCTTAAGTTTGTGTGAATTTTTTTGTGCTTTTCTCTTTATTTTGAATTTTGTACTTGTTTTACTTCCCGATGCATTTATAGTACTGTCCTTTTCTTTACATTTAACAAATCCATTCTTGAGCCAAACATTGGAGACTTGCTTTGAAGTGTTTTAAAGCATGTCTTCTGAATTTTGAAGCAATTGGAGCAAAGGAATGGATGATTACGGTAGAATGATTGGGAATCGGATGCAAAGAATGATAGAAGGGACATACACTATATTCTTGTGATGATTGAGGTGGCTATGATGACTCTATTACTAGTCAAACCTATGATGAATCACATTAGATTTGTGAGTAGTGTAAAACCTATAGCATTTGTGATGAATATTTTAGTGATAGATGTACGATTACTTATGATGAGATTAGCTATGGTGATGGATGTTCTTGCGTTGGAGTTGGGAGTGTAGGGTCAATTAAATGTACTCGGTAAGATCTAGTTTGGAAAGGCGTCCTGTAAGAGGCCATGAGCTTACAAGAGTTAACAAGGTTTTCCAAACTAGAATGCAATGGAGGTGCATTGAAAAGGATAAGGAATGCAAGAGGGAAGCTTGACAATAGGTTTGGGAAGACTAAAATTAGAGAGTTGACCTCGAGAAGTCACCAAGGGATAAAGAGATTTTTAGCAAGTTAAGTAGGATATAATTGCATTGACAACCTTCTTCAAACCAAATAAAATTCGGGATGAGAGATAAAGAATGAGAGAAGTAAGGGTGAGCACTTGACAACTCAAGAGAGGAAAAGGAGTATGTGATGAGTGAAGAGAGTGAGTTGTCCAAAAGTAAGAATAAGTAGACAAATTGAGTGATGTGAGTTTGAGAGGTAAACTAGAGAGTGAACGATGCATTTGAATGATGAAAAAAAGAAGAGATTAAAAAAGAACAAAAGTGCATAAGTGTGAGAGATTCTTGTTCAAACTCTAACCAATTAACTCATTCTTTTCTAGTGTTTGTTCCAAATGTGCTGAATTCGATGAATAAGAAATCAATGAAGAGTTGGACAACAAGATGAAGTAAAATTCAATTTTAAAGAGGATCTGGAAAGTATAAAAGCTAATGATTTGTGAAAGCAATTGCAAGTTTAAGACACATTTGTGTAATTATCTCGTGGTATGACCTTAGTGATGATTTGTTTTTATTTCAAATGAAGCGAACTTGTACCATAAATTTATGAGGCCAAAGTTTTAAAGTGAAGATATAACTCAAATTGGGAGTGATCCATCCACTTTTCCAATTATTCTTCTCATGGGAAACGTCTAATACAATGTGATGAGAGAGAGCAAGATAACTTGGTGAATAAATCCAACGGATCATGAGAGAGGAGTGATCTTATTCATTCTAATTTGCTAAATATTTCTTATTTTTAGTATCCATCTCAATCCATGCGAAATTTGAGAAAGAACCTTGTGAAGAGAGGAAAAGTATGTCATTTGAAGAAGAAACTAATATTGGCCAAAGTTTTGAAGTGTACAATAACTCATTGTGGAAGAAATTGGAGAAGACTTTAAAGTATTCCTTAATCCCTTATGGTGTGAGAATATCATTAGAGAAGTTGCCAATGAAGGAAATGAAGTTTTGTTAAACATTTGAAGACATAAATGTTGAGAATATTAAGCTAAATGAAGAATTAACAACTCAAGTATAGAGAAGGATAAGTGCTCACAGGTTGCTAACTTCATGGTTTCTTGTTCTGAAGATCCTTTTTAACAGGTTCAATCCAAGCCACTTCTTTAAAGAGTTGCTTTTTGATCCATATCTTGACTATGGTATATCCAATGGTGAGTTAAGTTGTTAGCAAGAGCAAATATGATATGTTTGTTTTTGGTATTCATATGCTTTTGTTCTAGCTAATGACCCTCATGGTTAAAAGATCTTATGAATTTGTGTTTTAACGGCTTGTGTGGGTAATTGCTATTTATTAAATGATGTAGTGCTTGGCTTATATTTAAAAGGGGTGTTTGTGTAAACAAAACTAAATGAGTTAAATTAGTTTATGATCACTACCTGGAGTTATTTTTACCAAATACTTTCTCTACTTCCATTGTTTACCACCTACTAATTTTGTTTATCATGTTGGTTGTAGGTATTGGTCGAGCTTTGCGGAGAAATCCACTGCTTTGGGGAGAATGTTAGGGAAACCAATGAGGCTCAAAAAACTAATGAAGGTGCGAGATATAGTAGATTTCAAGATTCGAGATAAATCTTTTTAAGAAGGAGAATGACTGACATCCATGCTAGGCTAAATATCATTAAAAAGACACATGGAGTAATGATTTGGAAGTTCCTCCAGACTATAAGGTACAAGACCAAACTCAAATGGACTGCAATTAGCTATTAAAAAGTGTCTTGTAATGGAAGAAGATCTCAAGCCTAATGTAAGATATTACTGCTCAAGTCTTACATCTATTTGGAGGCCATTAAAGTCCAGAGGAGATGGAAAGGACCAAAATCAGCCCCCAATGGTAAAATATTACAATATTTTATTAAATTAGTTTCAGAATTATATTTAAGAGTTGTTTCATTCTATGTTGACTTTCTAGGATTTTGTGTGTGGAAGGTTTCTGGCATTTAGTGTTTTCTTTAAATCTGTAGTGACTACATTGGTCAAGTGTGGGCAACCATCTACGTCCCATTTAGTAAATAGAATTTCCTTTAATTGAGTCTTTGACCATCCCCTTCTAGGATTTTATATAATGGAAGTTCTTTCTCTTCATTGTAACTATGTTTGATTTAATTATTAGTAGCAGCCTTTTGGCTTGTGGAGACCTTTTTAGGTTCTCTTTCGGTTATGCCCTTTTAGTTCTACTTTGAACCACGGCAGATTTCTTTGATGGTAAGATTCCTTTTGAGTTTCCTCCCCTATTTTATTCTTCCTACTTCTTCTAAATTGATTTGCTATTTCTTGTTTTCTTCTCTTTTCAGAATCGATTCCTTTTCCCTTTCAATACTTTAATTTTTAGAGTATTTTGTTGTCAGTGTCGTTATCGGAGTTCATAATCTAAATTTCTCTGTGGTCTCATCAAGTCAAGAATTCTTCAAGCCTGGTATATAGGGTTCCTGAATGTGAGATTTCTTCCACTCTCACACCAATCGAATGTTCAATTTCATGATTTAAATTTTTTTAAGTCTCGATTATGAATTTTTCATGAATTTCTGGGGTTATGCCCTTTTTATGTGAAACTCTTTGATCTCCTTATGGAATTGACTCTCTCATGATTCAAATTATGCTTTATTATTATGATAACATGATTTCTACAACAAACTCTCATGATTCTCAATTTTAAAGTTCGAACGATCTTACTTTCAGTATGTATGAATCTCATGAATATAATGTTTGTTCTATTATCCTTAATTACGTATTTTGACATTTATTTCCTTTGGCTAGTTAATATGTCAAGAAATTTATGAATGCAACATGTTTTTAAATTATTCCATTCAAAATGCATGTTTCTTATATATTATGAGCATTATTTATGATTTTGGGATTAGTATTTAACATTGGTTGGGATTCGGGCGCACCAAGGTCTCAAAACTATGTGCCACCATAGGTTAAGGGGTCCTCGCCGAGTTAAGTGTCTTCCTTCCTAGCCTAAGAGGTCCCTCTGTAGTTGAGAGTGTCTCTTCGCTCTTTTGGGCTCATGGTGATATCACGCCTTCATTATTCTTACTGCCCAGCGAGGTATGGATAGCCTCAACGAGTTACGGAGTTGGGCTCCAGGATGCTAGCTTGAAGTATGTGGAGTTATGAGAATCTCCCATTGTTCCTCATGTTTTCAGGATTCTTCATGTTCATGTTTCATGATGTTATGACTTATGGAATTTTTACCCATTAATGAGTTTATGAGTTTTACTTATGATTTCTATTATGATGAGCTTTATGATTATTAATTTTTCAACTTCCTTAGGTTACATGTACTTCTATTTATGATAGACCTCTCATGTTTTATGACTATCTCACGTCTATGATTTTAGCATGTTTTCCTTACTCTAATGTTTTACTTATCCTCTATACTAGAGTACATTAGTATTGATCCTTACTTTTGTGATATATCATCTCATGATATTGGTTGCGGTGTCCGGTTTCGGCCCTCATAGCTAGATTTATTCTTGCTCGAGGTTCAACTTAGTCTTGGTAGTCACTCATAATCCGAGAATGTTAGTGTTGATTCATGTCTTTTTTATATCATTTAGTTTCCAAACTTAGTAGATCTAGTTGTGGTTCTTCCCTTATTTCATCTTATGATTAGAAGCTTTTAAACTTGATGTGTAGACATTCAACTATTTTGACTTGTTTTCTATTATCGTTTATGATATCTTAGACTTCCTTATGTTATATCTTATGATAGATTTACATATTATAGATTATACTTATGTTGTACATGGCATACCATGGGTTAGCTTAGGGTTATTAAATGGTTCTAGATCCCTGTTACATTAAGGGTCTATGCTCGATCGTGATAGTATAAACGAGCAAACCTTGCACATTAAGCTATTCTCATTCCTTTCCCCATCTTGTTCCCATCTTTCTCCTTCTTCACTTTTCCTTCATTTTTTCACACTTCATTGTACATACACATTGCATCACATCACTCGCTTTTGCCTCCCACTTCTCTCATTGCAAGCACTTATGCACACGAGCTGAAGCCATGAGTTGAAGTCGCATATCATGAACACATGAAAACATTGGTTTAATCTAGGTACTTGTGTTCATTCTTAACATCTAATGTGAATGCCTACGCCGTGATTTATAGTATGCTTTGACTCGAAATATTGAGCTTTGTACTTGGATAATTTTTTTTTTTTTTTTTTTGGAACTTGGGTTTAATTTTCCTACGAGATTTGATAAGGCTTAACTGGATAGTTGTTTGAGCATAATAGTTTTGATGTTTTCCTAAAAAAGTTGAAAAAATTGGAAAGCCTGTCCCATGATTGATGATTGCTTGAGAAAAGAAATTACCTAAAATTGCATTTTATGAACTCCCCAAATGGCGGAGAAAGAGATGGACCGTCTTTGCTTTGAGAGGCCCGGACCATCCTTCTCTACATCACATTGAAATCGAAAAAACATATTCATTGAGTCAAGGATGAATTAGGGATGGAACATACTTTTGAAAGACGGTCCATATCCTAAAAATAGTCTCTTAAGCTAAGCGAATTCTTGGATTGATGGATGGAATAGATACGATTAAAAAACTGCTTCAAAGTAGGCTCATCCACTTTGCTTTCATTTACACGATTTCATATTACGTAGTCGTACATTGACAAATTATTGCATAATCATAGTTAAATGGCACCCCGAAGGAAGGAAGGCCAACACACAAGGGAAGTCGGAGCTTAGACATGAGGATAAGGAGGACTATCAATGGCTTTCCAACTACGAAGGACTACAACACATGCATCGAAGATGTCACCCACTCCATTATCCGGTGGCATCGGCCAGAGTCACACCATCTGCGGGATCTACATCCCAATCGGAGTGAGGTAGGACCGAGCTAGTCTAGTGGGGACCCACGTTGATATATCACGGAGAGTCCACTAAGGAGGACTCCTCAGCCAATCTCCTTCTCCCTTTACTAGATTAGTGAGTTAAGAAAAATGCGAGGGGAGGACATGTTTAGGATGAGATGGGCCATTGAGTGCCAGAGATTAATACTTACGGGCGACGAGGCCCATAATGGAAACCTCGCGGGGTATCATTGAGGAAGCACCATTAGCACCACTAGATTGGAGCTATATCTAAACATTCTAGAGCGAGTTACACCTCTAGCATTGGGAGTTCTTATTCCACCCGTGCAGCATTACATTAATCTTTGGTCGAGGTCTCGCGATACGGGCGTCCTCCTACGGTCCCAGCAAATGTTAAAAGATCATAGGTAGAGCCACTATTTGATAGGGGTGATTAGAGGAGTGTCGATTTGATATCATCCACAGGTGATCAAGCGATACTACATGGAGATGACTTTAAAGCGATCGACATAGCAAGTGGCATAATGGTGAAAGCTGAAGTCAGTGATATAAGGAGGATTTATGCAACACATTTTCCATATTTGCCCATACTTAACTATGTTTTTAAAATAAATTATACGTGTTTTCCTTGGTTTCATAAGATATCTATGAAAAAGAGCTAACACTTGGTTTTATTTTGCGAGGATTAAAGTGATGGTTGACTTATTTAATGCTTAAAAGAGAAAGAGTTGCGAGACAAACACGAAGGAGCAAGTAACATAGCATATTAGAAGATGGCATCGCGAGCACATACATTGCAAGGACCTTTGCAACGTGCGGGAAGATCTAGGCAACCGGTGGTGTGCGCGGAGCCTAATGGAACTTCAAGTAGAGACCAAGTGTAGTCAACCCGGCCAAAATCTAACCCAAGTTCAAGTAGGAACATAAGTACATGAAGTCTAATCCCGTCTAAGTAGGAACATATGCGGTTTATTCTACTACTATATACCCCCTCAAAGGAGACAACTAAAACCTCAAACTTTTCCGAGTCAAAAAAAATATTTATGCATTGAATTATTGTAAGTGTGGAAACATATTATTCCATCTTAGTGTTGGAAAACATCGAGTTCTTGTGAAATTCTAATTAGCTTTAGGGTTTGTTAGAAAATTTCATATGATTGTAAATATTTCATTATGACTTCTTATAAATCTTATATTATTTTTTCTTCAATTATAAGTAGCTGAATCTCTTAAGCTAGGGCTGTGGGAACCATGATGGATTAACAGAAGGCAAAGTCAGTAGTGATTCTTGAATGGTAAGAATTGAGTGGATTGTTATTCTATTTGTGTTAATGATTTTTAGCGGTATAAGCGTTGAAAGCGTGTACCGTACCATCAACATGCTTGACCAAAAAGGTTGAAATTAGTAAAAGAGAATAAGAATAAAATTTGGACTACCAGCCCTCCTTAATTAACTTGAGCTCTAATCGAGGATAGATAATCCAAGACTTATGGCGAGGAAAAATATACACACCTAAAGTTCGAGAGGATTTAGGTGAAAAACATCCTATGTAGGTTGAGAGGCGTTAGATGTACTTAGTCGTTAGTCTTACACAAATTTCACCGGGATAGATCACTAATAAAATAAGCCTATATTATGATATCTTTGAAGAACACAATCCTAGTTGTCTCATTAGTTTGATAACAACTTAAATCACTATTTAGAATTACTTTTTATTTTATTTGCAGCCCTCCTTAAATACTGACTACTAGTTGATTTACTCATCATTTATTCCCTCACAGGATCGACTTTTTAACCTAGGTTGGTTCTTTTATATTTCCTGACGATCACGTTATTGTTCATTGCAAGGTGTAATTTGGGCGTGATCGGAATTTTGTGCCTAGTTAATTGGTATTTAAATTCTTCTTATAGTCTTTATTTCATGATTTACATTTTTGTTTTTGTTTTGATTTTTTCATAGGTTAGCATGAAAAACCATGGCATGACTTAATCTCTGTAGGAGGGGGTGGTGAGGCATAGGGCGGAAACTATGCGACTGGCAAAAGAAACGACTAGGCTGAAGTAGCTAGAAAGATGATGTTTTGAATTAGTTGCTTCCTTGGTAGAGAGGAGCAGGACAAATCCCCATATCCTTGTAGACGTCTTGTTGTACAAGATATGCTCTTCGAGCGGTATGGTAGGAAGAAGTTGGTTACCCTAGAGCCATTTGTTCACCCACTGCCCCAGCTAATACTAAATTTGATTTCTGAAGTACAATGATGTAATTGTTTAGCATGAAGGATTGTTTGATGGTTTGTGGTGAAGATGGACGAGGAGCAGTAAATTTCACTAGGATCTACAACGGCTCTGTGGTGTCGGGGTTTCCCTAGAGGTCGTTAGCCTCGAAGTTATTTCTTTTTCTCAATGAGTATTTTGTGCTTGAATGAGCTTAGATGAGTCTATCCTGGCCAGGCGGCGGCGCGGTTTTGAGAGGTTTCCCACCCTACATGAGATGATTGATTGAGGAATGAAATTAACAATTTTAGATAATTACTTGGGAAGCCTCTTAGGAATGACTTGGATTGAAAATGAAGCTAAAGTAGTGTCCTAATCACCAAACTTCTTAGAGGATTTCTTTTGGAGGTATTTTAAAGGTCAACGAGTGCCTTAAATAAAGCTATAGAAGATGTGGTAGATGACGGGTCATGATGACCCACACTTTTACGGAAGCTAGTGAAATGTTGGATAAGATGACAAAGACCTTGACAAGACATGGCACTAGAGAATGCAGGCCATTGCAATAAGCTATGCCGAGGCATGACGGGGAAAGTAGTGGAAGAAATAAGATGAGCAGGAGCGATGTGTACGTCTGAGATTATTAGAGTGATCTTGGCATCCTAACAACAATGAATACACAAAGGTGCATGCAGTGAATGGTCATGAAAAGTGGCCCGGTATGATTACTACTACGTGTGGAAGAAGGCCAATTTTGTCAACAATTAGGGGATTTGGACCAACATCCAAGGATTTAGCGAGACTCTTCGGCATCGAGGTCAAGAAAATCAAGGTCGGAACTCTTATGGGACCAACGACTATGTGGGTCTAGGTTTAGAGTTAGGGACCAGGTGCATCAGAAAAATGAAGATGGCCTTAAATGACGGGAATGGAGTCTACGTACCTCCAAGAGCTAGATAGCCCGGCCTCTGAGGACTCTAGCTATGAGTTAGAGGATATGATGAGTCGGAATGATGAAAACCGTCACGATAGAACATAGACCTTGGTTGTAACATGGGACAAGGAGCCGAGATACTCCAAGTCGACCCATGGAGTAGGCATATATCTAACTCGTCAATAAAAAACCTCCAATGTAATAACATAGCATAAGCATAACCACGGCTTGTCGTAGAAAGAGGAGCATTAATTCATACATAGCAGTGGATACTACACATGGTTTGAAAGCCTCTTATATCGATGGGTTGATGGGACAACACCCTAACTAACACGACAAGTCTAGAAAAAACTAAGCATGAAAAAAGATAAGCGATATCAAGCGGTCCTCGGATAATGAGGACTTCGCCCAAGAAGCGAGATGTTAATCTTTGAAGACGAGGCTACTTGGCAGTCTTTGGGGTTGAAGATTGGAGCTTTTGTATCATGAAGCGATACAAAATAGAGTATGCGGTCAATGGTAGAGTATGCTGAGTATGTAAGGTAAGTAAAAACGGACATTAAAAAATACATAACGGCTCATAAGAAGAGATCATAAAGAGTGGAACAACATACTCATAACATAAATATCATAAGATAACATAAAAATTTGAAGGTCTTTAAATCATTCGTAATCCATTTATTATCACTTAATAGTAAGAGAAAATTTATAAATTATCACTTGATCCAAAATAACAAACATAGTAATCACGATAAAACATGCGAGAAACAATTGGAGGACTAGTCATAAGAAAGCGTCATGTGGTAAGAGCCTTACATGATGCCCCGACTATCTCACTGGTTAGTCGTCACGGCTTGCCGAGGGCAAGGGACATGCATTATGTGATATCCCAAAAGAGGTCCATTATATTTTTAATGCTATCGTGGTGAACCTGCGGTGGCACCAGATTTATGAGACAGCGTCGTCCTTTGAACAAGGATACTTGGTGCTAGACTACTCCCAAAAAATATGTATATTGGGCGTATGTAAATCATAAATATCATTCATGAGATTCGTGGCTAAATAAACATTTAACATTGTTGATCCCCTTTTCATACATGAACTTATCGTACAATATCATAAATCGATCAATCATAGGAAGTCTATTTCATAAATCATAAATCATACTTGAACATGTGGGCATTGCCCGATGCTAACATAGTTGAAAATACTTAATTCACTTGAAATAATTATTATAAACATGGTGTTAACTTAAAACATGCATTTCATACCGCAAATCTTAAATCATACATGAACATTCATCATAAGTCTTAACTTTCTGAGCTTTTCATAAATGGGCATTTTAATTTTAAAAGCACGATACATGATTTGATGGAAAATAATGCTTAAAACTTTCCACAATTCATAGTCGATAATAATAACTCATTTACATCATACCCGTAGCAGAAAATTCAAAATTTCATGCATTGAGTTAAAGCTGTCACCCCACCTTGGGAGGCATGAGTAGACACTCATGCCATCTTTGGAATGCAGGCGACCTGGCTGGGCACGGGCACGTGCGGTGCTGTGCGGCTTAAATTCAAGAAAACAAATTGTTATATCTCGGCTATAAATATTTTCAGGCCGGCTAAAGCTGGCTGCTTGTAAAGGAAAATAGCTAACCCGGCCAACAAGCGTCAATAGGGATCTATGCGGGTGACAAGAGCACCATGTTGTCTAGATATAACGAGAAAATGAAAATAAACATATATAATAGGCCCTACACCGGCGAACAACAACTAACTAGCGAGTATAATTTCACATAAGCATCTAGAATACAAATAGTGGTAGGGACGGGCACGGCCTATCTAAATACTATTCAAAAAAAGGATGATAATCTTCTCTGACTTTGGCAACCTCAAATAAAGGAGCTAGCCAATGTGCGACTCTAAGTAACTACTACGAAGATCTGAACTACGTAAAACCAATCACAGCCCAGTACGGCGCCCCATAGTTGGCCATCGGTACTATATGTATGAAATATTTAAGGAAGCAAATAAAAGCTGAATAAAAGTTGTTAAAGGGCGAAAGTAAGTCGAAACCAAAGAGGGCATAAAGTAACACGGGAAGTTTCCTTATTCATAACCTACATCTAGTGACACTAAACGTATATAAACTAGGATTGTACAATCATATATTCTTAAACTATAGCTATGTCGAACAAAGATGCAAGCAAGAACCTAACACAGCCCATACGATCTGTAAGGTACACACTCAATATAGACTAACCGCTCGGGCCCCCATAAGCCTTGGCGACCACACTTCAGTCATAAGCCCTTAACCGAGGTTTTTATGACTCTCTCCAGTGCTATAGCCAACCTACTAGTACCACGAATTACGCAAGCCCGAGCCGCTCGACTTGGTCGTTGCGTAATGCAAATCCAGATGGACTCTTGATAACACCACAGGCTTTGGCTCGATGGGAATTATGCTAGCGATATAGGCGTACGAGATGATAGTCCAACCACAAAATGAATTTGTATAAGACCACAGGCCTCATCATGCGTCCTTGGGACAATATATCGCTCCTTGGAGCAATGTAAATCTAACTTTGTGGGCGGCAACCGACTAGTAACCTTGGGGTGGTCACGTAAGGATCACAAGTGAGGATAACCCCACTCGAGGTACTATACTAGGTCTCAATCTAGCCAATCAAAAAGCGTATCTTGCCTTCGGGGCCTAACGGCCAGATTGCTCGCCCTTGAATAATTTGTATGGCTACTAGCGGGCACACCCGTGCACACAGCCCATCGATAAGAGGATCTGTTTAGTGATCACTTGATCTCTAATGGTCTAGACCGGATAGGGAAAGACTGGAGTATTTGACAACACTCTAAATTTCCCACTCGGGCGACTATAACTCACAAGCAGCCCATGCAGGTGAGACGGCCAATTACTGATTCGTTTGCATGGTCACATAGAGCTGCTATTGGCCAAGGCGTGCGCGGTCGGTCGCTTTCCTCCTGGCGACTTACTAACATCCTTAGACTAAGGGTAATTCTTTTGCTAACATGGTCCAAGTCCTTTAGACCTTAACTTGGTCTGCTTAAATCTTATATGACCTTTCTGGGAGGTTCTAACCCTATAGATATGTTTGTATAGACTTAGCTACTAATGATAATGCGCCACACGAATATCTCTTATAGGAATAAGTAAGGCAGTGGTAGCCTTTTGTCCCCAGCTTGCTAATAAGTTTCCCTTCCTTAGGGTACCCAGTGGGTCTATTTCACCTAAGCGGCGGGATGGCTTCAGGGAGGCACAGCTATGTGAGATACTAAGTCAAATGGAACTAACAATCACTAATGACCAGCTAACTAGATGGAAGGAGTGTCACTTTCGGTTGCTAGACGGCCTAGGTACAGTGACTCAAAGCTATGGCCTCTATCTAAATTTATGTCCTTGGGCGTGAGGGGTATGCCCGATGGCCTGCAGGCGTGCCTTGAGGACAATACGGGCGCCAAACTTGTAGTTATATCGCCTAGCTTGTGCCTATGCTGTTCAACTTACTAACTCAGGCCCAATAACTATTCACAACTACAAGTCGGGCGACAATAAAGCATACAATTCTACTAATAAAATGAAATGGAAGGCAGAGGTTTTTCACTGTGACACCTAGCACTACCACATAACATGTTCTTTTCACGATGAGGATCTTTTTGCGGTATATTCTATACATTTTCTAGCATTAACCACAACATATATATTCATAGTCTACAAACAACAGTTGGCCACAACATATCTAATCACAATTTATGATAGAAATTAATTGCAACATATGAGGCACGATTATTTCCATTCGAGAACACAAGTCGTATCACTATACAATGAGAATAACTTGACGAGGGTTAATCCTTACATACCTTAGCTGCTAATTCCTGATTATCTAACGAGTTTCAGTTTGTGACCAGCGGCTCCTTCCAATTATAACGTATCTTGGAAGATAGAGACTAATTTCAATACCAAAATCATCTTAAAATAACCTTTTAATACTAATAGAAACTATAATTCAACTACGTAAGTATGGCAAAAAAACCTATAATTTCTGAGAGTGCGGAAGGGAGAAATTCTTACTAAAGCACGTGGCCGTATTGGAATCAATTAGGAGCAGTTCTAACAACTTTTACTCGGCAAAGTTTTAAATTTTTAGGGGATTTTGAAAATAACTCCTTAGTAATGTTCCACAATAGATTAAAACTCAATACCTGAAGTTATTTGAGTTTTCACGGCGTGAAGTAAGCGTAATCGGGCAAATAGTGAAATCTTTGTGTTTTCTACTTGTTGGCCAAGAAAAATGTTGGAAAATGATTTACAATTGAGCAGGAGGACTTTATATATAAGTGAGGTCGGTGGCCGGGGCCCACGGCGTCTATCGCGCTAATATGCCCCCCCGTGCAACGTCTCCCGCCACTAGTGCTGGCGGCGCCGCAAACCAGTACGCTGCCATGGCGGCGATGTCCTGGCTGGCCCTCGCGGCCTAGCCTGCTTAGGCCCGCCCGAAGCTTTCCCACCGTGTCGAAGCTTCTTACCCATCACAAATCCCAGTATGCTTACTCATCGTTAACATTTACGAGTTATGACATCCTCCCCCTTAAAAGACATTCATCCTCGAATGTCATTCTCCCGGGCATAACGAGGTTAACTCCCAAGATTTGGGAAAATTTCGGCGAGTCTCCCTGTATGATGGATCGTAGAAAACCTAAAATACGAGAAAAGTCCAACACGAGGCTCCTCGGGAGCTATAAACAACTATGTCATCACAAAGAGGCGTAGCTAAATAGTAGTGATAACGTAAACGGTAAAACAACAAGCTGAATAATAACATCACCCCTTACTATGTCACTGAATCCAATCTTGGAACAAGTGAGAATATCTAGGCTTCATGTCATCTCGGCTTCCCAGTCGTCTCTTCTTTATTTTGGTCCCGCATCGACTAGCGTCGCACGCTGGCAGCCTAGCCTTGCTGACCTTGCTTCTAAGGCTTTTCCACACGCGTCAAACTCTTCTTACCATCACAAATCATGTACGCTTAATAGTTGTTAACATTTACGAGGTGTAAATCATCCCCAGGGAACATTCATCCCGAATGTCATTCTTAAACAACGAGGTTAACTACCAAGATTTGGGAAAATTTACGGTAGAGTCTCCACTGTGTGATGATTATTCCAAAAACCTAAAATGTAGAAAGTTCCAACACGAAGACTATTCAGGATGTTATAAACAGCTATTCATCATGAGAAGCTAGCTAAGCAAAATGCGATAACGTAAAGTAAAATAAAAACTAAATAATAACATCACCCTATCTTTGAATAATTCTTGGGACAAGTGAGAATATGTGGCTACATGTTATCCTCGGCTTCCCAAGTCAACATTACTATCTGTCCCTCTGTGAGATCTTATATTTGCCTGGCCTTGATTCTTAAAATTGCCCTTTTGGCCTTGTCCATCTAGTATAATCATTGTAGTCCCATAAGAGTAACTCTTCGGTAGCTTTGAATATTAAAATTGGGTTAACCTAAGAGGAAATCTCCCTATAGCTTGCATAATATTAATGAACAGTCCTAACAGAAGGTAACTCTATCTCATGCAGAAGCCATTAGCCCATGGCTTCCCGGAAGATGCAGAGCAGTTTAATTATTCTAAATGAGCTTGCATTTCTTTCAGATTCCATGATGTCCTTCCAATCAGTTTCAGAATCACCAGTTTATGTGTCCTTTGCTCTTTCACGCTATCTGATAAACTTGAGGTAGCAAATATATCCTTATAAAGGGTTTAGGTTTCTTTGTTTGGTTGTTGTATTAGTATGCCATCTCAACTACCCTTAGTTTAAGCGCTTCAGAAGTATTATGAGGACCTACATTTCTACCCATAACGGATCTCGGGCATCGGCGCGCGTGCTCACGCTGGATATTTTCTTGGAGACAAGCCATACTTGCATTAGCATGTGCTCCAGCTCTGACTATGATCTCCGAGCCCTAGCTGGGAGTTGTGCCTTTCTATCAAAGTTTATTGATTCTTTGAGGTTCACAGCAAACTAGACTACTTCTTAAATATTGGGTTGACTTAGCTAGTAAAACATAATTCCATCGCCGAGACATGAGTTGATCTAGTTACCTTCCTCTACCAAATCAAATAAAGGTAATTTTTACCTGGTATGATAACCTTATAAGCATATTCATGTTATTGCTCTCCTCCCCCTTACATACATGCACGACTATCTCTGAATTAGTACGCTCGGTCCCTCTTGTCCGGCCTTCACCCAGTGGTCATTTTGGCCCATGCATTACAACTCAACGATATCTTCCTTCTTCCCATGCCATGAGTAGGTCTCTCTTTATGACCAGATGTATTTTCATTAAATTCTAGGTGGACGGGGTAAGCAGGACATGGCCGCACCTTGGCTATGTCGCTGTGAAGTTACGCCACCTTTGGAATGCGAAGTCAACCTCACAGGTGCTTATGTCTACGCCTTATTATCTCAAGGCCAATAACTCCCTCACGGGTCACTTGTCTCTAGGTTGTAGGTTAGAATCTCTATGTCATCACTCTTTGCTACCTTTATAATCGGTGGTGATATTGCGGCATTCTAGGATTTTAACCTTCCTATCTCTGCTTCATCATTAATGCTTATTTCTCGACAACTCGGCGGTGACATGCTATGGAGTTATTTTTAGCACGGGGGTGATTATTCCCTCTAGAGTTAGAAGTACTTGTTCATTTCCCCTTGCACCATGGGCGAGCTCACAGGGTGGTATCTACCTTATTCTATCAAAGATAATACTAACCAAATGTGTATCCTTACGACCGCACTCAGACCTACTTATTCATAGGATCTCTTTGTCCTTTGATATAACAAGCTAGGGCCATAACCATTATCTTGCGGATATGCCCTATTGTTATTAGCATACGTGGCGAATGAACCTATTTTTGGCCCGAAACTTTACTATTGTTTGGGAGTTTATCGCTAATGGACTCTCTCGCACGCACTTAAGTATTTGCTGGCAACCTCGCCCACCTCTGGTTTACTTACTGTGAGGTCTAGACCAACTTTGTAAACATTGGGGTCTTAACCACTTTCTAACCTTTCTTGTAGTCAACAATTCCCAACCTACATTTTTACTCTTTGATACAGGCAACGTAGCATTGCTACCTTAAACTGCATTTATGCGAAAGAATAAACCTAAGAAGGTGGGAAATGGCTTTATCATTCTATACCGGGGCTAAGGCGTGAATTTAATCAGCCTAAGGGAGTGGGGTACAAATCTTGCACGATCCTTTGTATGTTTCGGGTGGTTCAATCTCGACTCTTTCCCTACCTAATTCTATATATCTAGTTGGTAAGACAATTCATATGTATACTATTCTGAGGTACTATTGCGAAGGCGAAGAGCAGTCTCCAGGATGACGGTGACATATACATTGCCTTAGAAGTTCACGTGTCACGGGAGAATGATGGGGGGAATGCAAAGATGTCTTCTTACTTGCCTAGGCTAGCCGCGTCTCCCAATTGTGGCACTTCACTTTGATGCCTCCTCCTACTGTTAGTCATCTTGCACCTGGCTGGAGTGTTGTCTTATATCCAAACGCTATTCTAGATAGACATAACAATGAAAGCTTAGGGACTCAACCCTATACGACTTGGCTGCATATCACGATGCGAGAAGAAGAAAAAGGTACCCGTACTATCATGCCTCGTAGCCTCCTTCTTACGAATGTGGTGCACAACACATTTACAAATAGAGAATCTACTAGACACGGCTTTCAAACTCCCTAGGATATGACTACTACGGTACCAAGTTTTCATGCCCCTTGGGAGGCATGACTAGCACCTGCGTGCCATACACGAGAATGCAGGCGACTTTGAGTGCAGGCACGGGCACCTATGGTGCCTATTGCGGAAAAATTCAAGAAAAATTGTTATATATCGATTTGTAAATATAGCCTTAGATGCGACAGTGCCACGCAACACACAGTAAGGAAAACAACTAACTAGAACCAACATAATCAAGAGGGATCCTATGCGAGCTAACAAGACCTACATCTTTGTCTAGTTATAACAAAGGAAAATAAAAGCCTATAATAGGCCCCTGGCCAATAATAACTAACTAACTTAGTATTGTAGTCTACAAGCCTGAAAACAAATATAGTCGGAACGGGGCCACGACATGCAGAATACTATACAAATAAAAGATGATAATCTTCTACAACCTAGCAAATTACGAATGAAAGGTGGCCAATGTATTGACTTTGAGTAACTGTCACGAAGATCCTAAGCTCTATTCGTCTCTAAACACACGGGCAAATGTAGCACCCCATAGTTGGGCCCGTACAATATATACCGAATATGTAAGGCGATAACAATAAGGCCCGAATAAAAAAAAAAAAGGCTGTTAAAGCGAAAGTAAGTAGAAGGAAGGGGCATAAAGTAACTTTTTGGAAGTTTGCTTATTCGTAACCTACATCTAGTAAAACACTACACGTATATGAACTAGGATTGTACAATCATATATTCGTAAGCTATAGCTTGTAGACAAAGTTGCAAACAAGGACCTAACCTAGCCCCTTAAGCTGGAAGGTATAATCGGCTTACGAGAATAACCCGCTCGGGCCCCATAAGCCTTGGCAGTACACTTCGATCTATATACCCCTATCGAGGTTTTATGACTCTTTTTTAATTGACATAGCCAACGTACCCGAGTCCCACAGGTCTACAATTGAGCCACTCGGCTCACATTATGGTGTGTATACAAAGTTGGTGGACTCCCGATAAGCACACACCCCGGGCACCCGGGCTCGGCAGGGTGTGCTTAGGTACGACATAGAAATAGTCCATCCATGGAATGGGCCGTATAAGACCCTTGGTCCTCATCAGCATCCCACCCAGGCGACATATCGCTCACTTGGGCAACATCATCTAGCCTGACAGTGCGACACAACTAGTAACCACGGGGTAGTCACGGAAGGCTCTTGAGTGAGGATAACCCACCAGGATTATATTGAGGTCTCAATATAGCCACTCAAAAGCGTATCTAGCCTTTGGGGGCTAATCATACTGTGCTCGCCCTAGAATAATCTATGGATGATACCGGGCACACGCCTTTACAGCGTAATAGATCGAGGAGGATCCCTAGTGGTGATCATGATCTCTAAAGGTCTAGGCCGGATTGAGGCGAGACTTGGAGTGGCACGACAACACTGCGAATGTCCTTCTCGGGAGACTATAACTCACAAGCAATTGTAGGGTCGCAGTGAAGAACAATTACCTGTTTGTTTGCTTAGAATGACTTTAGAAATTTGCCTTTCTTGGCCAGAACGTGATTTTGAGCGATGGGTCCACTTCCCTCACGAAACTTATTGATATCCTTGGCACGAGGTAATACTGCGTAACATGGTCCCTAGTACTTTAGACCTTAACTTGGTCTACTTAGATCTTATATGACCTTTCTGGGCAGTTCCTAACCATATAGATATGTTTATATTGACTTAGTCACTCGCGGCAATACATGCTGAATATCTTATAAGGCAGTGGGGCGATTAAACCTGCCTCAATTGCTAATAAGGTCCCATTCCTTAGGGTACTTACGGTCTATTTGACATTCACAACAGGGCTAGCCTAGCGACACATTATGACGAATACTAAGTCAACTAGAACTAACAATCACTTGTAGTAGCTAAGCTTGGATGGTAGGCTGTCAACGAGAATAACTTGTTGAGGGTTAAGCGTTACATACCTCAACTACTAATTCCTGATTATGCGACGAGTTTTCGATTTGTATTCAATAGCTCTTTCCAATTATAACCGTAATACTAGAAGAAAGAGACTAATTTCAATACCAAAATCGGCTTAAAATGATAACCTTTTAATACTAATAGAAACTATAATTCAACTATGTAAGATACAACGGAAAACCTATAATTTCGAGATGCGGAAGGGAGAAATGCTTACTAAAGCCTGTGGCCATATTGGAATCAATTAGGAGCAATTATGAAAACTTCCACTCGATAGAGTTCTGATTTTCTAGGCATATTTAGAGAAAATAACATTGTAGTAATGTTCCCTACGGTAACTCGATACCCCAGAAAGTTAATTTTAGTTTGGATGGAGTTTGGTAGCGTCATCGGGCAAAAAATAATTGAAATCTTCGTGTTTCTCTTGCCTTGGATGAGATAAATGTTAGGAAAAGAATTACAATTAAGGGGGACTTTATATATATGTGAGGAGTTAGTGTCGGCGCGCCCTTTGCCATCGCGCCAAAATACTTGCCGCGCCTCCCATCGCGTCCCGGTGCACAGCACGTCGCAGCCTCGCGGCCTAGCCTCGCCCAGACCACTGCTTCCTAGTTTTTCCACATGCATCAGCTCTTCTTCCCCATCACAAATCACCGTATGCTTACTAATTGTTAACATTTGTGGGGTGTAGAAAAACCTATAGAATTATTATAGGAATTTCATGGATTTAGAGAGAGTTTGGACATGGGTGTGAGCAGAATTAATCAATTCATAACCCCTACATACCTGATGGTAGATGATTCTTACTTCCTTGATTGCCCGAAGGATTTGAGAAGAATTAGAAGGGCAAAAGGCTTGATCTCCTCTCTAACTCTCTCTAAGCTTGCATGCATGGGTTTTGAATAGGTTAGAATGACTTAAACTATCTAAATACACTCCAAAAAACCTTAAAACGATGTAGTATAGGACCTTAGAGCATAAGAATGACGAGAATAACCTTATTAATTTCACAGAAAATAATTGCTCGTCAATCCTAGCCAGGTGACCCTAACGACTGTTACTGAGCCTCGACTTGTGGCATGCTCCGTTAGATGCATTTCCCTAAATTTTAAATAATTTTCAACGTTGACCACGACCCATCCAGATAGTAGTGGTGACCACAGTCGTGGGGTCCTTGTGGTCATACACTTTGCCATCTCCCTTCTCGCTTCTCAGTCGGCCTTCAGATGGCGACTCCAACGAAGTCACGGGGTCGGCCACAGCTCGTGGTCATGTACTTGGGGACCTTAAGTCCCAAATTTCAAACACGAGATCACGAGCCTCACCACGAGTAATATCACGACTAGTGAGTCGATCCCCACGGGTGACATCATAACCGTTATGTGACACGATGCAGTTTCAAATTTCTCTATTTCAACTCCTGAATTACGTCTTTTGGATTTCGGGTATAACAATATCTCCCCCCTTGGGAACATTAGTCCTCAAATGATGAAAATAACGCAAAAAAAGTAGAAAATACAATCATCATACTTAAATGCAGTCATTTAGTAGAAGGGCGATGGAAATGACTATCTCGCTTGACTACATAGTTGAACTGAATTCATGAATCATACATACATCCCAATATCCATAAAAGAAACTTGGGGACATGAACTGAACATGAAAACTAATTAGGGTACTAGGGTACCTCGTAAAGCCCGAGCGGTAGAAGTATAAATGTGTGGGTATCTAGCCATCATGTACGCATCGGCTTCATGGAATCTTCAACATGTTGATTCCTCCACTTAACACTTTGTAGAACCTACTTCCTTGTTCCTTAGCCTTGAACTTGATGATCCAGTATTTCCACAAAACCTCCTCAGAAAACTAAAGTAGTCTTTCACCCACAGGCATAGCTGTCCTGGGACAGCTAATTTCAGATCACGCAGACACTTCTTTAAGAGCGAACATGAATGCGGATGCCTGAAAAGATAATTACGTAGGAAACTCAATTCATATACCTTTCGACCCGTTTCACAATCTGGTAGGCCAACATAACGAGAGCTGAGTTTTCCTTTCTTTCCAAACCTCATCACTCCCTTCATGGGAGACGCGCTAGAAATACCCGATCGTCACTTTAAACTCCAATTCTCTCCTTACCATCGGCGTGGGACTTTTGGTGACATTGAGTTATTCTCAACATATCTAGTATGGCGGAACCTTTTCCATAGCCTTATGAGGCGGAACCTGGTTCTATCATCGTAGCTTCACCAACCTCGAACCAACCAATAGGAGATGCGCACCTCTAAGCCACAATGCAGCGGGGCCATTTAAATATTGGAGTGGTAGCTGTTGTGTATGCAAACTCGATAAGATGTAAATGATCATCCAAACTACCTTTGAAGTCGATCACATATGCTTTCAACATGTCCTTGAGTACGGAATCGTCGGAGTCGCTTGACCGACCATTTGAGGTGAAATGCTATCTTTGAGCTTAACTTTGTGCAATCCCTTTTGAAATGACCTCAGCGAGAGGTGAATTGGGTACCTCTGTCGAAAAGATGGATAAGGCACTCCGTCCAATCAAAATAGCTCCTAGATATATAGTTTTGAGTAATCCTCAGAGTCGAATCCATGGTTTGAATGGTATAAAATGAGCCTCTTTTTGGTCGACCTATCTCTGACATACTTAGTGGAGTCATATTGCTAGCGAGTGCGAGGCAACCACGTGATGGGAGTCACATTGATTTCTTCCCACTTCTAAGTAGGTATACGGTATCTGAAGCACACCACCCGGTCTTTGAGTGCTCAAACCTTCACTTGCTAGAGTTTGGAATCTGCTTCTAAACTTCCGCGATGTCCTTTAACTACATGCCATCCCACCAATAGACTTCCAGTAAGTCGGGGTACATCTTGGTGGCACCCCAGATGGATCAAAATACCTAAATCCATAATCTCATTACAACATCCGCTCCCTAAAATCATCAACATTAAAAACATGGCGACCACAGGCAAGAAAACACACCATCTCCCACTTTGGAAGACCTCCCACATGATTACAAGACAACTTCCTTTAACATTGCAAATCGGGTCCTAAATGCTTATCTTGATTTTACATCGGTCACCAAGAATGATTCGTCCATTTTGAAATAACACCACCATCGGTGAGTCAGCCAGGCGAACTCCCAGCCTTGCGAGTCTATGCATCCTTAATTAGCTCCTTTTGCCCTAGCCCACATGGGAAATACTCTCCGTGGAGAGTACATAAGTGCGTACACTACTACATTGGCCTTGCCCGAGTGGTATAGTACACTCATATCGTAGTCCCTTAAGTAACTCTAACCACCTCCTTTGCCAAAGATTGAGATCCTTTTGTGTAACACATATTGTAGCTCTTATAATTCCACACATGGACCCCAGGTACAAATAATGCCTCCATTCTTCAAGGAGAATACCACGCGGCTAATTCAAGATCATGTGTCGGGTAGTTCTTCTCATGAACTTTCCAATTGTCTAGAGGAATATCCTATAAATTTTCCTTATTGCATCAGCACATCTGTGAAGCATCACAACACACCATGAACCCATCGGTACCTCGGGTAGAGTCAACAGTGTTGAGTGATGTGATGTGAGTTTACATCACATTACGATGCCAAACATAGAAAATAGCATGGATTTGAGTGTATATGGATATGGTACTTTTCCCTTTTATCACAAGGGGTAATGTCGAGGTGTTGGAAGCGAAAATTGCTAAAGATAGCTTAAGAAGTGCGAAAATAGGCAAAAGTGAAGACCACGTACGAATCATAGGAGGACATGAGTTGTATTGATAGTCGTGGTGCTAGAAGTTAAGGATGTTGAAGATGTTACCCACAAGTCATTCAATTAGTAGCAAGCTTTTACTAGTAAACGATGAGGAAGTCATGATTAAATCCGGAAAAGAATTGCATTTTGGTCGACTCCTGTTATGAGAAGCAAGTACGACAGTGAGGACGAAGGTATGAGTCATACCATTCTAGTCGTGATGAACTTTAGAAAAACATCAAAATCTCTAATTCAAAGTATCAAATAGGAGTTGCACAAAATGATTCTAAAAATAATACAAATACTTGTATTATTATTCTCTTCATCTTTAATGATTCTTAACGGTGCACAACAATGGACAATGCTCGAATTACTCTACTTTCTTTAATTGGTAGAGATTAGGAAAAATTATAACAAAGCCTTGATTTTAATAATCATTGTATTAACTTGAGTTGTGGTTGCAGTATAGTTAAATGCAGAACTTAGTGATAATGGAATGAGTTTTGAAACCGTTCATTGGACTTGGTTGAGTGATTGGTATAGCCATTCAATAGGGCCGGGTCGGTTGTTTGAATGAACTTAAGTTATAAATTCTATAGAAGTAAGTATTGGTATTAATAGCAGTGTATACTCGAAATAGTTATGAACACATAGAACATAAAGCCTAGTTATCTTTGATATTGTAACATCAGAATTTTTATACTTGTTTTATTATTGATTTCTTTAGAATCCCCATTTTGAAGTAACGACCTTACAAGTTCAATTACAAGCTATAATCCAGTCTCTAGATTTCACGTAGAGATCGACCACAACCTCTAGTTGGGTTCTTTGTGACAATATGCACTTCTCACTTCAGTAAGAGGTGTGGTTTGAGCATTATACGCAAGCAGTGTTGGAATTAAAGATTGCAAAAGATATCTTAAAAAGTGCAAATGAGAAAAAACTGCATACCGAGTATGGATTGTAGGAAGGACCTCGATTCATATTGATGGCAGTGAAGTTGTTTTGAAGTTAGGTTGAAGATGTGACCCACGAATCCCAGTGCAATTAGTAGCAAGCTTGTACGAGTTGTAATTAGGAAATTAAGTGATGAAATAAAAAATTGCATTTGAGTCTGACTCCTACCTAAAGCAGAGTACAAGCCTAGTGAGACGAAGGTATGATTAGTACCATTAGGTCGTGATGAACTTTAGAAAAACATTAAAATCTACGATTCAAACTAGGGAGCTAATGTATGAGTCATAAGTTGATGTAATGAGTCGTACCCAGATCAACAGGTTAGCAAAATTTAGCTAGCCGGGTGTACGAGAGGAAGCGCTACGGATCATAGGAGCATGATACGGATCGTAGGTGGAGTCGTGTCAGCGACGAGATATGAAATTCACGTTTTAGTTGAGGAAGGATTCTTGTGTCTTTATAAATACTTTTTGGGTTTTTATTTTTATGAGGATGATGCGTTTTGATAGTTTTATAGGAAAAAACATTGAGAAAGAGAGGATTGAGTTGGTCTTAACTTGTGATCAACTTTTCTTGAATTCTTGTTGTTCTTACTACTTGGTTTCAATATTTTGTGAAGTAATCAAAGGGAAGTGTTTTTTCTCATCCATACTCTTAGTATTGTTTTATATATTTAATCATGAATGCAATTTTACAACTTTTTGCAACTATGAGAGGATAAAACCTCTATAGCTAGGGTTGCCTGAAAGTGATTCTAAAAACCAATACAAATGCTTGTATTATATTCTCTTCATCTTTAAATAATTCATAGCAGCTGCACAACATTAGGACTTGCTGAATTCTTTACTTTCTTTGGTAGAAGGTAGGGTGCAGAAGAAATTACAACAAAGCGTTGATTTTGATAATCATTATGTGCTTAGGCTATGGTCGCCTGCGGGATAGTTAAATGCAAAACTTAGTGATAACGGATAGTTTTGAAACCACTCATGGGACTTGGTGCCGGTGATTGAGTGTAGTCGTTAAATAGGGACTGGTCGATCGGTTGAATGAACCTAAGGTATCAGTTCTATAAGTAAGTGTTGGTGATAATCACGAATGTATAGCCGAAGTAGTTATGAACCACGTGGGAACACAAACCCTAATTATCCTTTGATATTGACTTTTTATCATTGATTTCTTTTTAGAATCCCCCTATTTTTAAGTAACTACCTTACAAGTTCAGTGCCGGCTTTAATCTAGTCTACGATTCCCTATTGGATGCGACCCAACCTATAGTTGGGTTCTTTATTGACATTGTCTACTTCTCACTTGAGTAGAGGTGTGGTATAGCGTTATCGATAAATAGGTGTTAGGTGAAGATTGCAAAAGATAGCTTAAAAATGCAAAATGGTAAATATGAATCCGCAGTCCGGATCGTAAAAAGGACCTACAAGTCGTATTGATGGACGTGAGAAGTTGCTGGAAGTTAGGGTTGACAGATGTGACCCATGGGTCAGTACAATTAGTATGAGCTTGTACAAGTCATAATGAGGTAGTCGTGATGAAATCCCATAATAATTGCATTTGAGCTTTGAGTCTACTATGAAACGAGTACAAGCCCAGAGTGAGACAAAGGAGTGCGATTTGTACCATTCTGAGTCGTGATGAACTTCATAAGAACATCAAAATCTCTAATTCAATTTATTGGGCTCGGTGCGAGTCGTGAGTTGATGGAGTACGAGTCGTGCCCGGATCAACACTAAGAAAATTTAGCAGTAGAAGTTATGCAGAGAGGAAGGCTATGGATCGTAGGAAGCATGAAATACGGATCATAGGTCAAGTCGTGCCACTCGGCACTTGAGATATGGAAATTCACCTGTTGATTTTGGAAAGGTTTCTTGTTAGGTTTTATTTTTATGAGGACGTCGGTTTTGATAGTTTTAGAGGAAAAACATCGAGAGAGAAAGAGAGAGGGGATTGAGTAGGTCTTAACTTGTGATCAACTTTTCTTGAATTCTTCTTGTTCTTTACTTTGTTTCAAGATTTTGTGGAGTAATCAAAGGAAGTGTTTTCTTATCCATACTTGTAGAAATTATTGTGTTTTATGTCTTTAATCATGAATGCAATTTACAACCTACTATAAGAGGCTAAGAACATCTCCAGTAGCTAGGGTTGCACAATGTGATACTAAAACAAATACAAATGCCTTTACTGTATTCTCTTCATCTTTAATGATTCTTAGCGTAACACATTAGTACTTTCTTTCCGAATTCTTTACCTGCTTTGGTCGAAGGGGTAGAGATTAGGAAAAGGAATTCTGACCAAGCCTTGATTTTAATAATCATTTTATTCTTGAGTTGTGAGTGCGGGGATGATTAATCACGGCTCAGTGATCTTGGGATGGATTTTGAAACCGCTCCTTGGGACTTGTTCGAATGATTGGTATAGTCATTCAATAGGGACTTGACGGTCATTTGAATGAACCTAAGTTATCGATTCCTATAAGTAAGTAGTAGTGATAATCACAGTGCGTACACAAGTAGTTATGAACCCCGAGGGAACACAAACCACGATTTATCCTTTGATATTGACCTAACATCAGAATTTTGATACTTGTTTTTATTATTGATTTCTTTTAGAATCCCCTATTTTGAAGTAACTACGTTACAAGTTCAATTAAAGCTGCAATCAAATCTCCCTATTTCACAGTGGGATCGCCCCCCAACCTCTAGTTGGATTCTTTATTGATAATGTCCATATCTCACTTAAAGTAGAGTTTGGTTTAAGTGTTATGATAAATAGGTGTTGGAACTAAATATTGCAAAAGATAGCATAAAAAAAGCGCAAAGATGTGCAAGGAAATCACGGACCACGGTACGGATGGTAGGAAGGACCTACAAGTCGTATTGATGGACGTGGGATTCTTTGAAGTTAAGGTTGCGATTTGACCAACGGGTCCCGATGCAAACTAGTATGACTTATGCAGATTCGTGATGAGTAAGTCGTGATGAAATCGAGGAAGAATTGGAAGGGCTAGGCTCGATCCTCTCTAACTCTCTCTAACATGCATGCATGGGTTTGAATGAGTTAGAATGACTTAACTATCTAAATACACTCTTAAAAAACTTAAAACAACGTAGTATAGGACTTTAGAGCATAGGTATGACGAGAATACCCTTGGCGTAATTTCCCACGAGAAAATAGCGCTGGGTCAGTCCCCCGCGAGTGACCTAATGACTCAAAATTTATAGGCACCGACTTGGCTGGCATCATCCGTCACATGCATTGCCCTAAATTTCAAATAATTTTCATTTGTTGACCCGCGACCCATCCCATGATGATGTAGTGATGTGCAGGCCACGGTGTGGGGTCCTTCTTTAATTGTACATTGCCATCTCACTTCTTTCGCTTCTCTGGTCACCTGCCCAGATGGCCCGACTCCAGCGAGGTCATGGGAGTCGACCACAACTTCAAATCAGTCATGTCACTTTGAGGACACTTAAGTCAAAATTTCAAACTCATCTGAGCCTCACCGGTCATCTCACGAATGGGTGCTCATCTCCCATAGGTCACGCCACAACTTTGTTATGTTACTTGATGCAGATTTAAAAATTTTTCTCTATTTCAACTCATGTGTCGATCTTTGGGCTTTCGGGTATAATAAGATCTCCCCTTGGGAACATTCATCCCTCGAATGTTGAAAATAATACAAAAAAGCATAAAAATACAATCATCATACTTAAATACTGATCATTTAAAGCGAAGCGCCCAGACCAGGAAGAGCTATCTCAGATTCAAGCTACATAGTTGACCCAATCAAAAGAATCATACATACATCCATATACATAAAATAAACTTGGGCACATGAATAGAACATGAAAACTAATTAGAGTACTAGGATACCTAAATGCTTTGGGCGAGCGTAGAGAATAAATGTGGGTATCCTTTCAATCATATACGCTTCGGCTTCCCACGCAGCTCCCCTTCAACATCTTGAGATTCCTCAATAACACTTTATTTATTACTTCCCTTATTCCTTAGCCTTGAACATTGATCTAGTATTTCCCACTAGAACCTCCCTCGAAAACTAAGGCGTCTTTCCTCCAGAACATTGTCAGGGACAATTTGGAAGCGATCACCTAGAAACTTCTTTAAGAAGATACGTACAGCTCACAAAGATTCCACGAAGCTAATTATGAGAACGCTCAATTTCATATGCCACCTTGCCAGCAGTTTCACAATCAGTTAGGGACGACATAACGGGGGTGAGTTTCCTTTCTTTTAAAAACCTCGTCACTCCCGCCGTGGGAGACACCTTTAAATACCCAATCATCCACATTGGAACTCAATTCTCTCCTTCTACACTCGGCATAGGAATTTTGTCAACTTTGAGTTATTCCCAACACATCCCGTATGAGTGAACCTTTTCCATAGACTTATGGGCGAACCTATTTCTATCATCGCGGCTTCACCAACCTCGAGCCAACCAATAGGAGATACGCACCTCCTACCATAAATTCCTCAAAGGGCCATTTGAATATTGGGTGTAGGTTTTATTGTATGCAAACTTGATAAAAGATGTAAATGATCATCCCAACTACCTTTAGAATCCATCACATATTACCTCTCGACATTTCCTCGAGAGTCTTAATTTTCCACTCCGCTTGACCATCATTTCTTGGGTGAAATGCTATCTTGAACAACTTGAGTACCTAGTTCCTTTTGAAAACGACCTCCAAAGGCGAGAGCGCTGGGTGGTACTGATCTTGAGGCGAAAATTATATGCCCAGTGATATCAAAATGCCATTTCGTCTTGTTTATCTATCGTTATTTGTGCATTCTACATGTGATTTGTAGTTAAAATGTGAATTTATACTAACCAACATGATTAGTGTTGTTTTGCAAGAGAAAAATGTAATTTAGGAAGCTAAGATGCATATTTGGTGAAAATCGGGAAGCTGACTCGGAGGCAGAAAAGCGTGGAAAAGGTCGAGGAAAAGCAGCAAATCAAGGCCGGGCTGCGATGGAGGCCAGTGTCCACTTGTTGCCATCGCGGAGGCACTTCCACCTCCGGATGTATTATTTGGAAAATTTCCAATGAAGATGCAGCGTTCCTCAACGTGACACGGAGGAAATGCCACATGTCCTGATAAGTGGCACGTTGGGCATATTTACACGGAACATCAAATTCCGATGAGGTTCGCGGCTTATTGTAGTAACACGTTGGCAACCCGCGTGCATGTCGTGGCACGTTGAGGAGTAAATGTTGAGGACTGTCTCGAGAGGCTCCGCGTTAGCTCCCAGTGTCACGGAGCGTGCTTTCCCGCTGATACCCCTTTCAAGTGACACGCTGCTTGTTGTCGGGAAATTCCCACTAGTATAAATAGCACACTTAGGTTCATTTTTAATTATTCGGACTTAGTTGAGCAAGGCCGTGGAGTTACGGGCGGTTGAGGGGACAAAAAATACTAGGGTTAACTTCTCTATCTCTTTCTTCTTTATTTCAATTGTTTGATGATCTGCTCCTTAGGTTGATGATGTTTAATCCACAAATGGTGGCTAAATTCACTTCTTGCTGAGGTTAAGAACAATTGTAGTGGAATGTAATTGTTGATCATTTTGGTTTTTTCATCTTTTCTTCCATGGTTGTTCTATCAATTCTTGTTCTTGCTGGCGTTAATGTTTGACCAATGTTAATGTATACCAAAAATCCGGTTTTTATCTTGAAAGAAAGAAATTGGAAAGGTTTGAATTGGTAGGATATGACTCTTACTTAGTTTTCTTGCTGAGGTTAAGAACATTTGTAGTGGAATGTAATTGTTGATCATTTTGATTTTTCATCTTTTCTTCCATGGTTGTTCTATCAATTCTTGTTCTTAGTGCATTAATGTTTGACCAATGTTAATGTATATCTAAAAAGTCCAGTTTTATCTTGAAAAGGAAAGAAATTGGAAAGTTGTGAATTGGTGGGATATGATCTCTTCTTAGTTTGGGAAAATTGAGATTTGATTTACCTTCAGAATAGAAGTATATTTGAAAGTCGTATTAGTCAATTACGGAATCGGTTTTGTATGGCTAGAACTTGAATTTCTTTTATCACAGAAATGTAGGTTGAAGGTTCGTGATTCTTAAGTTGGGTAGAATACGAAAGTTTCTATTCATAGGCAATAATTCTTGACTAGCAACCGAAGAAAAGATTAACTGAATTGTATCGATAAATTACTTCCCTACATGTTTGTTTTAGCCTCAGCATGCTCATTACTATAGTTCAGACTCACTTTACAATTTTGTCTTAGATTAGTATAAATTAGGAAACAAACTCTCAAAATCTTCTTTATCAAAATCTTCTTTAGATCGAGGGTTGTCCGCATTTTAAAGTTAGAGTTCATTAACGCTTAATTCCCGATTATTACCTTGGTTCAGTCCCTATGGGATCGATACTTGGCTTACTTTAGCCATTTTACTACTTGTTCGACCACGTGCACTTGCGTGTAGTTGCGAAACAGTCCGAACACCTTTCCTCAACACCTCAGATCATTCAAGGTCTAAAAACGAATAATAAATAACATTCAATCATTCACTTCTTTAGACAAGGGCTTGGGAGTTCAAACCTACCCAATTCTACCCGTTAGTACGGTTCAATTTGATACCCTAGGGTTAACTTATCATAACCCTATCGCACAATGGTTATTCCAACCTATTTCATTGAGTTCTTACTAATTTAAACCCCCTTAGAGCAGTTTTAAGGGTCAAAGGTTTCGACTTTGTTGAATTCTAGGTTTTAAGTCATTGTATTGATGAACTAACATATGCACATTACTTTAGAAAGTGTGATTTAATAACCTAAAAGATTAGAAATCAATGATTACCAACACCTATTCAATATACCCTTACTTTCATAGTTCTATGATTCTACCCCTCATTCCACCATTAATGATCCTTTATGATTCTAGGGAGTTGGGGAAGATGACGGGGGAAGGAATCAAAAGGAAAGTTCTTAACTTAGGAGGGAAACTATTCTTGCCTTTGAAAAATTGCCTTCAGCTTATAGCGAATCGTGACTTAGAATATTTGGGTGAAAACCCCAAAATTTTGACTTAAGACATCATACTGCCTCCTGTCGTCCGCTATAGTGGAGCCGCTATGGTGACTAGAGACTCTCCATAGCGGACCTGACGATTTACCTCTTTAACCGCTGCGACGGACTTCCGACTGCTATAGCGGTTTCGCTGCAGTGGTGCTTGCTAACCAGTAGCTCAGTAATCCTGTAATTTCCCCATCCAAACCACAAGTCTTTCATCTAGACTTCCTGACAGTTTTCAATCATGCACTTAGGTGTTAAAATGACGCTAAGGACTTAATTATCCTATAATGACAGATGGGTGTAATACACCAAAAGTTTCTAAGACTAAGTTTGGGATTTTAAAAGTGCTCAGTAGGAGAAACCTGCATTTTGTCTCAGTATGATCAATGGTATGAGTCGTATGAGGATGGTATGGCTTGTAGGATGACCCATAATAAGGGTTTAGTAGTTGGCCTTTGAAACCACTAGTCCCCACTACGAGTCATGGTGTGTGGGTACAACTTGTAGTACAAATCATAATAAGAACTGGGGACTTTCTAGGTGTTGATTGTACGAGTAGAGGGTACGACTCATAGGTAGTAGTCATGAGTCGTAGTAGGATTTGTGGAATTTTTCATAGGAATGATGTTTTGGGACTTGGTTAGTACGGAAGGCTACCATGAGTCGTAGGTCAAATGTACACGAGTCGTAGCAGTTGAAAGTTCAATTTTTCCTGTGATTTTATTAAGGGTATTTTCATAAATTCTTAGCTCCTAAGCCTTAAACTACATCATTTTAAGCCAAGTTAGCAGGATTTTAAGAGGGTTTAGCCTATTCTAACCTATTCCCTCCCCATGCATGCAAGATTAGAGAATTCCTAAGGAGATCAAGTCTATAATTCTTCAAATGCTTCTCCAATTCTCTTGGGATTTCAAGGAAGAGTGTAGAATCAGATTACCCAGGTATGTAGGGCTATGAATTAGAGATTCCGTTCACTCTCATGCCCCAATTTCTCCTCAATTTCATGAATTCAAGTCTTAAAGTCAAGTCTATAATCTTATGGGGTTTTAATCTAATTCCATGAAATTCTCTATGATGTGTCTATGGGTCAATTCCCTTCATGTTTCCAAGAATGTTTAAATATTCATGGGCATGTTTTATACTTATTTTGTATTACAATTCATGATTTCTAGTTTTGACAATATTATGCCTAATTATGCAAGTTTCATGAAAAGTTAAGATTATGATCTATGTTTTCAAGCATGATGAGATGTTTACCATGAAAGAATGTTTATGATTTACCCATGTATGAATCCATGATTTTTAACTGTCAGGTCTATTTCGAGCATGTTAAAGTTTGGGAAAGCCCACATGATTTAAGTATGGTTTCATGAATTAGTCAATTTTATGATATTAGCTTACCACATGATTTTGGAGTCTAGACTCCCACTTTTGGCTTGTGGTATGTTTTAAGCCAAGGCTCCCATGTTCAGATTTCAGACTATGTATGTACTTTCATGATTACCTTCATCGAAAAATGATGGTTCAGCTTTGTTGAAAAATGATGGAGAGCATATGCATGTTTTTGGGAGTAGTGTCTAGCACCGAGTAGGCTAGGGGTTCAGATAAACCCTGAGCCTCAGCACTACGCACCAACATAGGTTTATTCAGATTCATTGGAACCTTCCTTGTGAGATTTCCCTACCCCTAAGGGGCCTTATGCTTGATATCGGTATCATGGTAGCACCCTTATCCCTTGCAAGGATTTTGACGGCTCTGCACACTTGAGTGTAATAGTTGGGATCACGTAAGCTCTATCATGATTATGTTGGTTATATGAAGAGTCTTCCATTGTTCCTCATGATTTCAGTGATGTATGTTCATCAATTACGATATTATATTTTCAAGACATTAGCATTCCCACCTGGAAGTGGAAAGATATCAATATTGACTTCATCACAGGGTTGCCTCGTACACATCAATAGTATGACTCGATTTGGGTGGTTGTGGATAGGTTGACTAAAGAAGCTCATTTTCTACCGGTCAAAACTACCTATTCAACTGAGGACTATACCAAGTTGTACATTAGGGAGTTACTTCGATTGCATGGTGTTCCCTTATCCATCATATTAGATAGAGGTACTCAGTTCACTTCACAATTTTGGAAGTCATTTCAGAAGGGACTTGGTAGTCAGGTCAAGCTTAGTACAGCTTTTCACCTAAAGATGGATGGTCAGGCCGAGCGAACCATTCAGATTCTTGAGGATAATATTGAAAGCATGTGGATTTACTTCAAAGATAGTTGGGATGACCATTTACCTCTTATCGAGTTTTCTTACAATAACAGTTACCACTCCAACATTCAGATGGCTCCATTTGAGGCTCTTTATGGGCGAAGATGTAGATCGCCTATTGTTTGATTTAAAGTAGGCGAGGCTACATTGATAGGGCCAGATTCAGTCCATGAGGCTATGGAGAAAGTTCAGCTTATAAGAAAAAGACTGAAAAACATCTCAGAGTCGTCAAAAGTCCTATACGAATATGAGGAGGAGAGAACTTGAGTTTGAAGTTGATGATTGTGTGTTCTTGAAGATATCTCCTATGAAGGGAGTGATGAGATTCAGAAGGAAAGGTAAGCTTAGTCCCTGATATGTTGGCCCGTACAAGATTGTGAGACACGTTTGCAAGGTGGTCTATGAATTGGAGTTGCCCTCAGAGTTGGCTTATGTACATCCAGTCTTCCATATTTCTCTCTTGAAGAAGTGTATTGGTGATCTTGCATTAATTGTTCCGGTGGAGAACATTGGTGTGAATGATAACCTTAGCTATAAAGAGGTTCCGGTTGAAATTCTTGATTGTTTGGTTCGAAAGTTGAGGAACAAAGAAGTAGCATTAGTAAAGGTTTTGTGGAGAACTCAGTTGGTTGAAGGAGCTATGTAGAAAGCCGAAGAAAATATGATGGCTAAATACCCACATCTTTTCCCTTTCGGTTCAGTTCCAGCTTAAGGTACCAGTTTCCTCCTTAGTACTCTATTCATCTTTATGTCTAGTTCATGTGTCTCAGTTTCCTGTATGTTAGTGCTTGTATGTGTGATTCATGAATTCAGTTTAGTCATGTGTTTTAGTCGGAAGTTAGTGTCACGACTCGAACGGAAGCCCGGATCACAACACGGGACAAGGAGCCCCGAGAGACTCCAAGTTGACCCATGGCATGAACATACATATAACTTAATCGATAAAACTGAAGAATCAACAAGATAATCATAGCGGAAGTCTAAATTAAAAATAACATCAGAATACACAATCTGATGTTGAATACATCCTTTGTCTGAAAAGCCTCTAAACATGATGAGTTAATGGAACAAGACCCCAACTAACTCAATAAAGCTGAAACTAAAAATACACAGAGAAAATCTGAATAAGTCTAGTCCTCGAGAAATGAGGACTCACCAACAATGTAAGATGCTAGCTCTGAAGACTGACTATGAACGGGGCTGAACTTAAGAGCCAGGTCCTGTATCATGAAACGATACAACATAGAGTATGTGGTCAGTACGTGGAATATATTGAGTATGCAAGGTAAGTAAAACGGACATTTAAAAATAGATAAAAACTCATAAGAGATCATAAGAATGGGACAACATGCTCATAACATGAATATCATACAATAACATAAGGCTCAAGGTTTTCTTTTGAAAATCATTCGTTACCCATTCAATACCATAGTCATAAGAGAAACTTTATAAATCATCACTGGGGCCAAATTAACATAACATAATAATGCATAAAACATGCAGAGCAATGGGAGATTCTTATAACAAACATACCCCATATGAGCACACATGAAGCCCGACATGTAAATCCCTAGTCGGGAGGGTGTTCGTACCTTGCCAAAGATAGAACCATGAGGGGCGTGATATCATACATGAAAGCGCCCATTTGGGAAAAAGGGACAGTCACAAGGGAGGTCCCACCATGTCTTACGGTGGCACATAGTTTTGAGATTCGGAGCAAAACCTGAGCCCCGAGCCTACTTGGTGTTAAATACTACTCCCAAAACATATATAGTACTCATAGTATAATATGCATGAGATTCATGGGCTGATTAAATCATGATAATAATAAACATGCTCGTAAATACGTGAACTAACCATGAGAGTAAGGCCCGTGAGTCGGCCAAAAACATAAGTAGTAAATCAGGAGATTCGTGCATACTTGTAAATAATGTATAGACTTTGTAAATCATAAATTCATATGGGCATTTGAATAAATCCATATTATGACTCATAAATCATGATGGGTTATGAATATCCATAATA
>JACEIK010005972.1:53401-67420 GCA_018107945.1 Datura stramonium
AAGAAGAAATTGAAGAAAACCTTGAAGGATTGCCTTGATCACCTCTCTAGACTATCACTCTTGCATGCATGAATATGAAAATGGCCTAAAATGAACTTAAACCCTTTAAAAGTCATTATTCATAACTCAAGACGACATAGTTTAGGATTTAGGATCTTAGAAATGACAGAAAAGCCCTTACAAAAATTACAGAAAATAACTGCCAGTTGGTCCCCACGAGATACCTAACGACTCGTCACCATGGGCCACGACTCGTGGAGTCGTATGTCAAGTACATTGTCTAGCAATCGTCTGGGCTCGTAACGGGAGACTTAACGACTCGTTACTTGGTGACCACGACTCGTGGTCACCACTCTTCAGGTACACTACCTAGGATTTTTATTCTACTCCACCATGCTGCTCACGACACTCCCCACGAATCGTGGTAACTGACCACGACTCGTGGGGTCCTGCCATTAGGTACACTGCCTCTTTCTTCTCTTTTCTCAACCACCACTCCCCACGACTGATCTAATGACTCATGGGGCCTAACCACGAGTAATTGTCATGTTCGTGGGGATCCCATTTCCCAAACCTCAAACCCAACTTCCGAGCCTCACCATGAGTTACATCACAACTCGTGGGCTGCTCTCACGGGTCACCTTATGACCTGTTCTGCTACCTGATGCCAAATTTTAATTTTTCTCCATTTCAACTCTCGGGTCTGATCTTTGAGATTTCGGGGCATAACAATATTTGCCCTTGGAAACATTCGTCCTCGAATGTTGGAATACATATAGAGAAGTAAAGAAATGCAATCATCATATTCAAACACTGATCATTTAAGCCGAAAGCTGACGGAATGACTATCTCTGATTCCAACTACATAGCTGAATTGAATTCAGGAATCATACATACATCCATATACATAAAATAAACTTTGGCACATGAACTAAACCTGAAAACTAAATGGAGTTTTAGGTCAAAACTGATACCTCAAGCTGGAACTGAGCCGGTAGAGAATAAATTTAGGTATCTAGCCATCATATCTGCTTCGGCTTCTGGCATAGCTCCATCAACATGCTGATTCCTCCATAACACTTTAACTGAAGCTATTTCCTTATTCCTTAGCCTTCGAACCTGACGATCCACTATTTCTACTGGAACCTCCTCATAACAGAGGCTGTCCTTCACACCAACACTTTCCATCGGGACAACTAGAGTTGGATCACCCAAACACTTCTTTAAGAGTGATACATGGAATATAGGATGCACAGAGTCTAATTCTGAGGGCAACTCCAATTCATAAGCTACCTTGCCAACACGTTTCATAATCCGGTAGGGGCCAACATAGCGGGGGCTAAGTTACCCCTTCTTTCCGAACCTTATCACTCCCTTCATGGGAGACACCTTTAGAAATACCCAATCATCAACTTCAAATTCTAATTCCCTTCTCCACACATCGGCATGGACTTTTGGCAACTCTGAGCGGTTTTTAACCTGTCCCTTATCAACTGAACCTTCTACATAGCCTCATGAATCGAATCTAGCCCTATCATTGTCGCTTATCCAACCTCAAATCAACCAAAGGGAGATCTACATCTTCGCCCATAGAGAGCCTCGAACGGTGCCATCTGGGTACTGGAATGGTAGCTGTTATTGTAGGCAAACTCGATGAGAGGCAAATGATCATCCCAACTACCTTTGAAGTCAATTGCGCATGCTCTTAACATGTCCTCGAGAGTTTGAATTGTCCATTCTTCTTGACTATCCGTTTGCGGGTGAAATGCTGTGATGAGCTTAACCTGAGTACCAAGTCCTTTCTGAAATTACCTCCAAAACTGAGAGGTAAATTAGGTGTCTTTGTCTGATATTATGGACAAGGGCACTCTATGCAATCGAACTAGCTCCCAGATATATAGTTTGGCGTAGTCCTCCATCGAATTGTGGTTTTGATCGGTAGAAACTGAGCGGCCTTGGTCAACCTGTCTACCACCACCCAAATGGAGTCATATTGTCGACGAGTGTGAGGCAACCCTGTGATGAAGTCCATATTGATTTATTCCCACTTCCAAGTAGGAATACTGATATCCTAAAGCACACCTCCCGGTCTCTGATGCTCAACCTTTACTTGCTGATAGTTCGGACACTTAGCTACGAATTCTACGATATCATTCTTCATGCCATTCCACCAATAAACTTCTCGCAAGTCAAGGTACATCTTGGTGGCACCTGAATGGATAGAATAACTAGATCCATGAGCCTCATGCAACATCCGTCTCCTCAAATCATCAACATCCGGAACACATAGGCGACCCTGGTATCGAAGTACATTATATCCCCCTTTGGAGAAGACCTCTACCTTCTTATTCTGAATGGCTTCCTTCAACTTTACCAAAATAGGGTCCTCATATTGCCTAGATTTTACATCAGTCACCAATGAAGATTCTGATCCATTTTGAACAACAACACCGCCATCGGCTGAGTCAACTAACCTAACTCCCAACCTTGCGAGTCGATGCACATGTTTCACCAGCTCCTTCTTCCCCTCATCCACATAGGACACACTCTCCATAGAGAGTCTATTAAGTGTTTCCACTATCATATTGGGCTTTCTCTAATGGTAAATCACACTCATATCGTAATCCTTGAGTAGCTCCAACCACCTCCTTTGCTGAAGATTGAGATCCTTCTGCGTGAACACATATTGTAAGCTCTTACGGTCCGTAAACACATCCACATGAACCCCGTACAAATAATGTCACCATATCTTCAAGGTGAATACCACCGCGGACAATTCAAGATAATGGTTTGGGTAATTCTTATCATGAAGCTTCAGCTGTTTAGAGGCATGTGTTATAACCTTCCCGTGCTGCATCAATACACACCCAAGTCAATCCTTGAAGAATCACAATACACCACGAATCTATCGGTACCCTCCGGTAGAGTTAACACCGGTGCTGAAGTAATTCGAGTCTTCAACTCTTGGAAGCTCTTCTCACAAGCCTCCGACCATTGGAATTTCACCTTCTTCTGGGTCAATTTGGTCAAGGGTGGTGCAATCGATGAGAAACCTTCCACGAATTTTTGATAGTATCTGGATAAACCCAAGAAGCTCTGAATATCTAAAGGATTCTCCGTTCTAGGCCAATTTTTTATCGCGTCTATTTTCTGAGAATCCACCTATATGCCCTCACTTTATACTACATGGCCCAAAAATGCCACTGAGTTCAACCAAAACTCACACTTGCTAAATTTGGCATATAATTGGCGATCCTTGAGAGTCTGCAGGACTATTCTCAGATGAGCGACATGCTCCTCCTCGCTTCGAGAGTATATGAGGATGTCATCAATAAACACAATCACGAACATATCCAGGTATGGGTTGAACACCCTATTCATCAAGCCTATAAAAATTGCAGGAGCATTCGTTAGTCCAAAAGACATAATTACGAACTTATAATGACCATACCGCGTTCTGAAGGCTGTCTTCGGGATGTCACTCTCTCGGATTTCGAGCTGATGATACCCGAATCTGAGATCTATCTTTGAGAAGCACTTGGCACCCTAAAGCTGATCGAGTAAATTATCAATCCTGGGTAAAGGATACCTGTTCTTGACGGTGCCAGTAATCAATACACATTCGAAGAGAACCATCTTTCTTTTGAATAAAGAGAATTGGTGCACCCCATGGGGACTTGCTTGGTCTAATGAAACCCTTATCTAACAGGTCCTTCAACTGTTTTTTCAACTCCTTTAGCTCGCTGGAGCAATTCTGTAGGGAGGAATGGATATAGGCTGCGTGTCAGGAAGAAGGTCGATACCAAAATCAATCTCCCGCTCAGGAGGGATTCCCGGTAGATCATCAGGAAAGACCTCTGGATACTCACATACCAGTGGAACTCACTGGATAGTTGGTGTCTCGGACATCGCATCCTTAGCCCTAACTAGATGGTACACACAACCTTTAGAAATCATCTTTCGGGCCTTAAGGTAGGAAATGAAATGACCTACAGGCACAAATGAAGTACCCTTCCACTTTAAGACTGGTTCACCTAGAAATCTGAATTCTACTGCTTGGGTTCTACAATTAATAGAAGCATAACACGCATATAACCAATCCATGCCGAGAATAATATCAAAGTTAGGCATGGCTAACTCTACAATGTATGCCGTGGTGACTTTATGCAATATTGTGATCGGACAACTCCTATACACTTTCCTAGCTACAACTAGATCACCAACGGGAGTAGAGACTAAGAATGGTTCTGACAATATTTCGAGAATGACTCTAAAGCTACTAGTAATATAAGGTGTCACAAAAGACAAGGTAGCCCCTGGAACTAACAAAGCATAAGCATCAAGGTGAAACACTCGTAACATACCAGTAACCACATCCGGTGAAGTCTCCTGCTCCTGACGGGTCGCAAGGGCATAGAATCTGTTCTGGCATTGACCGCCAGCTGCACTAGTCGAGGTGCCCTGATAGGAGGGATGTGCTGCTAGAGCGGCTAGCATACGGGCTCCGCCACCCCCTGATCTGGTGGAAGGGCAATCCTTGAGTCTGTGTCCGGGTTTTCCACAATCGAAACAAGTGTCTGGCCAACTAGGCACCTCCCTGGGTAATTCTTGCCGCACATTGCACAGGCTGGGAAAGTGCGCTCTATCTGCATGTTCCCTATCCCCTCGAATCTGAAGCCCTGCTTCTTCGATACCCTTGTGATCTAGATGGTGCACTAGCTGATGATGGTGCTGGAGCAAAAGACCTGTGATGAGACTGCTGGTGCTGTCCACTCCCTAATCTAGGTTGAGAAGTCCCATAATTGTCTGTCCTAGCCCTCTTGGCCTCTCTCTACCTTCGATTCACTATCTCCATCTACTGGGCGTGCAACACTATGCGGGGAAAATCTATGTCTCAATGCAGCATGGAGATCCTACAGTCCTTTTCCAGGTAGTCCACCACTCCATGCACAAATCAGCTCACTCGAGCCCTTTGTCTGCCACTAACTCTGGTGCATACTTGGATAAGCGAGTGAACTCTAGAGCGTACTCCTGAACCTACATATCACCCTGCTTCAGATTTACAAACTCGGGCGCCTTCAGTTCCCTCATCTCACGAGGGAAAAAATGATCCAAAAAGGCTGCATGAAACTCTTCCCAACGTATAGGGCCTGCTCCCACTGCCCTACTATCTCTCCTTTGACGAAACAAGATATGCGCGACCCCTTTCAACTGATACGAGGCCAACTCTGCACATTCAACCCCATTCATCCCTATGACCTGGGTGATCTTCACAATCTCATCAATGAACTCATGCGGTCCTCCTCTACTTTTGACCCAAGAAACTCCGGAGGGTTCATTCTCAAGAAATCCCCGACTCGAACTGCCGCTTGAAATTTTGCGGAACATGCGTAACTGCCTGCTGATTGACATGAGCAGTCAAGGCCTACACGAGCATCTGAATAGCTGCCCTAAACTCAGCATGGGCAACTGGCTCCGTGCATGGTGCTCCTGAACTGGTGGGGCCTGTTGGTGCCCTTTCCCGTTGCCAATCCTCGTGGCCATCTCTGTTCCCATCCCTCCTATCATTTTCTATATGAGGAACCATGATTTTGCAATCGGGAATAGGATGAATTATAAGGATAGAGAGACATTTCATCGACGATATAGATCATGAAAGAAGGGAACATTTCCTAAACGTCTCGTAGCCTCTTCATCATAAGTGTGGCGTGCTTCACACCCATGAAAAATACTCTACTTAACGCTGCTTGCAGACATCCTAGGACACTTCAAACCTATTGCTCTGATACCAAGTTAGTCACGACCCAAACGAAAGCCTGGATCGCAACACGGGACAAGGAGCCCCGAGAGACTCCAAGTCGACCCGTGACATGAACATACATCTAACTTAATCGATAAAACTGAAGAATGAACAAGATAATCATAGAAGAATTCTAAATTAAACATAACATCAAAATACACAATCTGAAGTTGAATACATCCTTTGTCTGAAAAGCCTTTAAACATGACGAGTTGATGGGACAAGACCCCAATTAACTCAATAAAGCTGAAACTAAAAATACAGAGATAAAATCTAAATAAGTCTATTCCTCGAGAAATGAGGACTCACCAACAACATAAGATGCTAGCTCTGAAGACTGACTATGAACGGGGCTGAACTTGAGAGCCGGGTCCTGTATCATGAAATGATACAACATAGAGTATGCGGTCAGTACATGGAATGTATTGTGTATGCAAGGTAAGTAACATGGACATTTAAAAATAGATAAAAACTCATAAGAGATCATAAGAATGGGACAACATGCTCATACATGAATATCATACGATAACATAAGGCTCAAGGTTTTTTTTTGAAAATCATTCCTAACCCATTCAATACCATAGTCATAAGAGAAACTTTATAAATCATCACTTGAGATAAATTAACATAACATAATAATGCATAAAACATGTGGAGCAATCGGAGATTCTTATAAGCGACATAAACCATATGAGCACACATGGAGCCCGACCTGTGAATCCCTAGTCGGGAGGATGTTCGTACCTTTCCAAGGGTAGAACCATGAGAGGCGTGATATCACACATGAAAGGGCCCATTTGGGGAAAGGGGACAGTCACAAGGGAGGTCCCATCATGTCCTACGGTGGCACGCAGTTTTGAGATTTGGGGAAAAACCTAGGCCCCGAATCTACTTGGTGTTAAATACTACTTCCAAAATATATATAGTGCTCATAGCATAATATGCATGAGATTCATGGTCTAATTAAATCATGATAATCATAAGCATACTCGTAAATACGTGAGCTAGCCATGAGAGTAAGGCCCATGAGTAGGCCAAAAACATAATTAGTAAATCATGAGATTCATGCATACTTGTAAAACATGTATAGACTTTGTAAATCATAAATTCATAATGGGAATTTGAATAAATCCATATCATGACTCATAAATCATGATGAGTTTATGAATATCCACAATAGAGGTAAAGATCATAACTCAATTCATCATAGAATATGCATAATTAGGCATAATTTATTAGAAATTGAAATCAATAAATTTATAATCGAATTAGTTATAAAATCTGATCACGATTCATAAAATATAGTGTAAATCATGAAAAATAATAACCGATGGATAGATCATTAGAATTCCACAAGATTTAAAATAAAACCCCATAAGATTTTTGAACAACACTTTATGAATTAGGAGAGATTGGGCATGGGTGTGAACGAAAACACCTACTCATAACCCTACATACCTGTAAATTGCTGATTCTTACACTCGAATTCCCAAGAAGAAATTAAAGAAAACCTTGAAAGATTTCCTTGATAATCTCTCTAGACTATCACTCTTGCATGCATAAATATGAAAATGGTCTAAAATGAACTTAACTCCTTTAAAAGTCATTATTCATAACTCAAAATGACGTAGTTTAGACCTTAGAATCTTAGGAATGACAGAAAAGCCCTTACTAAAATCGCAGAAAATAACTGCTAGTTGGTCCCCATGAGGGACCTAACGACTCGTCATCATGGACCACGACTGATGGAGTCGTTCGTCAAGTACACTGTCTAGCAATTGTCTGGGGCTCGTAACGGGAGAATTAACGAATCATTACCTAGTGACCATGACTCGTGGTCACCACTCGTCAGGTACACTGCCTAGGATTTTTATTCTACTTCACCATGTTGCTCACGACCCTCCCCACGAATCATGGTAACTGACCACAACTCGTGGGGTCCTTCCGTTAGGTACACTGCCTCTTTCTTCTCTTTTCTCAAACACCACTCCCCGAGAATGATCTAACGACTCGTTGGGCCTAACCACGAGTCGTTGTCATGTCCGTGGGGATCTCATTTCCCAAACCTTAAACCCAACTCTTGAGCCTCGCCATGAGTCACATCACGATTAGTGGGCTTCTCTCATGGGTCACCTCACGACCCGTTCTACTACCTGATGCCAAATTTTAATTTTTCTCTGTTTTAACTCTCGTGTCTGATCTTTGGTCTTCTGGGGCATAACAGTCAGTCACTCCGTCAGTTTTCAGCTTCAAGTGTTCACCATTTAGGATAAAAGATCCTTTCCCCTGTTATTTAGTATGTTTACCCACATTTGAGGATGAATGTTCCCAAGGGGGAGATATTGTAATACCCCAAAAGTTTCTAAGACTAAGTTCAGGATTTTAAAAGTGCTCAGCAGGAGAAACTTGTATTTTGTCTCAGTACGATTGATGGTACGTGTTGTATGAGGATGGTACGACTTGTAGGATGACCTATAGTAAGGGTTCTGCAGTTGGCCTTCGAAACCATGAGTCCCCACTACGAGTCGTGGTGTGTGGGTATGACTCGTGGTACGGATCGTAACTAGAACTGGGGACTTTCCAGATATTGATTATACGAGTGGTGGGTACGACTTATAGGTAGTAGTTACAGGTCGTAGTAGGATTCGTGGAATTTTTTAGAGGAGTGATATTTTGGGACTTGGTTAGTACGGAAGGCTACCACGAGTTGTAGGTCGAATGCACGACTTGTGGCATGAGTTAGTGCAGCTGGAAGTTCAATTTTTCCTGCGATTTCATTAAGGGTATTTTCATAAATCCTTAGCTCTTAAGCCTTAAACTATGTCATTTTAAGCTTAGTTAGAAGGACTTTTAGAGGGTTTACCCTATTCTAACCTGTTCCCTCCCCATGCATGTAAGATTAGAGAATTTCTAAGGAGATCGAGCCTAGAATTCTTCAAGTTCTCCAATTTTCTTGTGCTTTCAAGGAAGAGGGTAGAATCAGATTACCCAGGTATGTTGGGCTATGAATGAGAGATTTCATTTACTCCCATGCTCCAATTTCTTCTCAAGTTCATGAATTTAAGTCTTAAATTCAAGTTTATGATCTTATGGGATATTAATCTAATTCTTTGAAATTCTCTATGATGTGTCTATGAGTCAATTTTTTTCATGTTTCCAAGAATATTTTAAGATTCATGGGCATGTTTTATACTTATTTTGAGTTATAATTCAAGATTTCTAGTTTTAACAATATTATGCCCAATTATGCAAGTTTCATGAAAAGTTAAGGTTATGATCTATGTTTTCAAGCATGATGAGATGTTTACCATGAAAGAATGTTTATGATTTACCCATGTATGAATCCATGATTTTTGACTATCAAGTCTATTTCAAGCATTTTAAAGTTTGGGCAAGCTCACATGATTTAAGTATGTTTTCACGATTTAGTTCAATTTTATGATGTTAGCTTACCATATGGTTTTGGAGTCTAGACTTCCATTTCCAGCTTGTGGTATGTTTTGAGCCAATGATGATGTTCAAATTTCAGATTATGTTGTTATTTCATGATCAGCTTCATTGAAAAATGATGAGGAGCATATACATATTTTTGGGAGTAATGTCTAGCACCGAGTAGGCTAGTGATTCAAATAAACCCTGAGCCTCAGAACTGCGTGCCAACGTAGGTTTACTCAGATTCATTGGGACCTCCCTCGTGAGCTTTCCCTACCCCTAAGGGGACTTCAGCTTGATATCGATATCATGGTAGCTCCCTTAGCCCTGACAAGTCTTTGGATGGCTCTGCCCACTTGAGTGTAATTTTTGGGATCACGTAAGCTCTATTGTGATTATGTCGGTTATATGATGAGTCTCCCATTGTTCCTCATGATTTCAGCTATGCATGTTCATCGGTTATGATATTATGTTTTCAATAGGTTTGACCCAATGTTCAGTTTATCAGTTTACTTATGATCATCAGTTTCAGCTTTGGGTCATTCGTTTTAGTTATGAAGTTCTGTTATGTTTATTCATGTTTTTTAAGATATCAGCATGCCAATCCGTACTCTCAGAATCTTAATATGATATGATTTATGTTATTCATGTTTTAGATTTACTTAATTAGTCCTTTTTACTTACCTTTCATACTCAGTACATTTCAAGTATTGAACACATACTCTATACTATATCATTTCATGATACAGGCTCATACGTTTAGGGTCAGTCTCTTTGCTCGCCGGTTATTAGAGTTTAGTCCAGCCAGCCAACTTGATTGGTGAATCCTCATCCTTCGAGGACTTTTAGATAGTTGAGTTATCATTTTAGTATCAGATTTCTAGTGAGCTAGTTGGGGATGTTGTCCCATCAGCTCGTCAGTATGTTAGAGGCTTATTAGACATAGTATCATGTTCAACTTCGTATTTGGTGCTATGTTATTTTCGTTGTGTAAATATTTTTATCATTTAGACTTTCGGTACTTCAGAATTTAGTCTTCTTCTTTATTTATGTTGATCTTCAGTTTTTATGATCATGCCATGGGTCGACTTGGAGCCATTTATGGTTCTAGTTCCATGTCTAGATCTGGGCCTATGTTTGGGTCGTGAAAAATGGGTCATTACATCTAAGGGTTCATTAATTATTAATGTAGAGAGTCCTTGTGGAGTTTAGTATTGAAATTGGTAGAAGTAATCCCACCTATAAAATAAAGAGATAACAGTGTGGTTGTTTCTTTCACAAATTTGACATGGGTTTGCATGTCTCTTCCTCTAAAAGAGTTGTTTCTACCTCTACCAAATGAGCTTCGTGTCTTATGGGCTGAAAATCCATGGATTGATCAGTATGATCCTTCTCATTGTCGCCTACTTGACCGAGCAAGCCTATAAGAACTCATGCAAACTGAAACTTAATAGCAGTTGCCGGCAAGGCATACATGGTAACAGTGCTACGGAATGAATAAATAAGACTGACAAGGTGAAAACAACTCAACACAATTATATAAGGCCGACAAGGCAAAAACCTGTGTAATAACAAAACAAAACAGAAGGCCGGCAAGGCCAAAACCCACAAACTAATAACTTGCACCACTCTACTTATAAGCCTCTAGAGTTCTGAGCATCATATGGTCAGGACAAGGCCCCAACCTACCCATCTGCTATGCACATAGTCAAAACACAAAAAACCTCTAACTCGATAGCTCTAGGAAGAATAGAGCTTACCAAAATAGTGAGCACACCAACTCTTACTTGAGAGGTCTATCTAGCCCTCAAACTGGTCCAACAGGCATGATGTAACACCCCAAAAGTTTCTTAGACCAAACTCAGACTTGGAATGGTAAAATAGAAAATCTTATCTCATAACGACTTGACCAATGAGTTATTTTCAGGAACAATGACCCATCAGAAAAGTCATTAAAAGCTCCAACAAATTTACTCCAGGGAACCAAAGAGCCATAGAATGACTCATTGCAAAAACTAACAAGTCATCCTATCGCTCGTTACAACCCAGTCCAGAAGCATGCTAAATTCCTTCTCTCAAACAATGACCCACATGACGAGTCATTGATTGATATAACAACTCATCCTATATAGCTGTTGGGTGAGATCTAAAAAATGCTTAGGTCACCCCAGTGACAACAGATGAAAACAACGACCTGTTGTTTCGAATAACGGGTCATCCTCTCTGTCCATTGGGGGATATCCAGAGTTGGTTCAAAACTCTTCCAGTGATAACAAGTGGCAACAATGACTCGTTGTCCCATCCAACGAGTCATTTTTCCCGTCCATTGGTTAAACCCAAGAATCATTCAGAATTTCCAGTAGCTAGGATGAGTAGTGACAACGGCTCAATGTTTCAACCAATGAGTCATTGTGTCTTCCATTGTGAGGGTCCAGAAAAGGGAAAATTTCCAGATTAGAGACAACGACTGGCACCAACTAGTCGTGGTCACAACCAACGACTCGTTGTGATGCCCGTTGGATCTGGACAGTCAATTTTTTGAAATGGTTACCCAGGGAATTTTTGTCAAATCCTAAGCTCCTATCACCTAAACTACATCATTTTAGAGTGTATTATCAAGGGATTAAGAGGGTTAGTCGATCTTCCTCCCTCATTTCTTAATTTTCTCTCAAGACCAGTACGTAGAAGACTCAGACATAATTCTCAAGGCAAAGGTTAAGGTTCTAATTCCTCTCCGGATTCCAAGAGCTTCTTCAGAGAAATTCTCCTTCAGGTATGTGGGAATTCAACAAGGGGATTCTTCTATCCTTGTGTCCCAAAAATTTTCCTTAGGAAACCTTTTCTATTCTAGCCTTGCAAGAGTTATGAATTAGGGATTTTTCTAATTAATTATGAGTGTTCCTAAAATCCAGTTGTCTTTCTAATTTTTATCACCCTACCACATGATTGTTATGTAGATTTCATAATATGATCATCTCCCTAGTTTATTATGATATTTGGGTTGATTCTTCATGATTTAAAAGTTGGTCTAGAATGTTGTATTTTCTTCATGGAATGTTATTTGAGCATAAATCCTCCGCTTATATGATTTAACTTAAAGTTATTATTTTCATACTGTGAATATACACATTATTCTCCAAAATTGTTAGCTGATCAACTTGACTCTTTATTAGTCTTTTATTAAATTCAGTAGTATCAGTTTATCAGCATGATTGTCATTCTTTAGACTGTCACTACACTTTTAGATAAAGCAACTTTGTAGTCTTAAAACATAGTTTCTTTCAGGTCCCTAGACACTCAGAACACTTCATATAAGTAGTTTTGACTTAGTATTAGGATATCAGTTTTGAGCTATCAGCCAGTTAGACATAAGTAGGTTTCTAGTGGGAGTAGTACTTAGCACTGAGCTGGCCAGGGTTCAGCACACCCAGATTCTAAAAACTACGTGCCACCGTAGGTTATTAGCCCAAATGGGCCCCAGACAATGATCACACAATTCAGCCACTATACCCTAGCAAGGTATAGTAGGCTCTCTTCGATGAGGTTTATACATCGAACTCCACATCTAGCTCACGTGCTTACATGTTGGTTATAGACTCTCCCATAGTACAGTTTAGTCCAATACAGTCATGGTTCTCAGTCCAGTCCAGACTTCCAGAATTCAGTCTACTTTTGAAGTATAATAGTTCAACTTACTATTATTCAGTATATGTATGTTTTAGTTTTATCTCACATACTCAGTACATTCAAAGTACTGATCACATATTTCTATGTGATATATCATTTTATGATATAGGCTTAGGTACCTAGCCTCAACATCACAACTAGTTTCTCTCAGTGATTTTTCAGCAGCTTCCAGTGGTGAGTCCTCACCTGCCGAGGGCCGGAGTTTCAATTTCAATTTGTAGTTTTCAGTTTGGACTCCAAATATTAGAGTTAGCTAGGGGTTTTTCCTAGTAACTCATCAGTTCTTTTTTAGAAGGAATTCAAATAGTATGTATAGATTCAACTTGGTTTTGTTTCAATATTTGTTCAGATTTTTGCTATTAAATCAGTATTTACTTGTTTCTCTAGTCAGCTTCTGCTTATTATTATTTTCAGTAGTTTAGTCTTAGTAGAAGTATTCTCTACCATGGGTTTTCTTTGTATCACTTGTGATTCTAAGTTTCATGTCGCATCCAGGGTGTGAACTCGGATCATGACGTATAAAAGAAATGCCTCGCAGGCAAGGGGATGCTAGTACAAAAGAATGTACTAGTTTGTAAGGCAGAATCAACATCTAAATATGCTGCAATCAGTAAATTAGAGTAGGATACAATATGAACTGAAATGCCATATAGGCTAACTCGAGAAGTTGAATAATAACACAAATAACTATAACATCAACCACCTATATAACCTAAAAGTGTAACAAAACTATAACTTGTAATCTAAAATAAGTAATATGTGATTTGTAATAGTGTAGTATTGTACTATAAAACTTGTAACACTAAAAGTAACTGTAGATTCGTCATGATTTATTATCTTTTCTAATCTTTAAACATCATTAGACGTATACAGGTTCATAATAACATCAATCATAATATCAATCCCAAGCGATTATCATGCCAGCGATACATATTAATGTCCTTAGTAATGACCATGTGATAACATGGGTTGTATCGAGCCATCTTAGTGACATAAAGATAAATAAACTCTTCTGATATTAATTGACATTATGGTAGTATGTTATTTTGTCTTTGATATACAAACATGAAAGTAACTACAATAGGAGTATTAAAATGACC